>RJWM01011449.1:0-59735 GCA_004363535.1 Dasyprocta punctata
GTATCGTTTATTGCGGAAGTGTTTACAGCTTATATAGAAGCAGGAACGGAAGCTGTCATCGCACAGGGGTGTGGTGAGCAGGGATAGGCTGTTGTCATTTCCGGGTTAGGCTGGAGAGGATCATGGGAAATGTAGGCTGACACACCGGATGCCCACAGGGGAGAGAGGCGGGGCAGCAGCTGTGAAGCTTTACCGCTCTTTACAGGTTTTAAAGTGCTAGTGGGAACTACACATAAAAGCATTCAGCCAACTTTTGGAAATACACATAGGTGATATACTTCTGGCTTATGTTTCATACAGTATATCTCTTCACTTGGAAGAAGAAATAAGGAGTATAATTAATGTTAGCATTTCTCCAGCTGAACTGTAGTCAGCAGGCAGGTGTTCCTTATCATCGAGCAGCCCTAATGAAGTCAGCCCCTCTAGCAGTGAATCAGTAGAAGGAGAAATTCATCCTGAACCTGGTTTGAACACCAACTAGTCTGATTTCTACAAATGAATATAGAACCCAAAGTGTAGGCATATATATATATATATATATATATATATATATATATATATATATCCCAAGAATGTAAGAGGGTTTTTAATGAAAAAGACTTCCTCAAAACTATACAACCCTTTTTTTCAAAGCTGCACATCTTTACCTATCAACTGGAACACTGTCCTAGTTCTTCTGTTTTTTATGTGGGATTCAAATACATCCCCATTATTTATCATGTCTCATGAGGTCATCAGCTTTCCTTGAAGAAAACATTATTGATTGTTTTTAGCATCCATGCTCTGTTCTCTCTTCAAATAGCTTTCTTACTTTAATTTACATATCCGCCTCCTCACCCCATACAACCTTGGGTTAAGCTGACTCAGAATCCCCAAACTTAGAGGTAGATCATGGTTGATTCAAGGAAGCAAATATTCTATTCCCTTAACCACAGTTACAATTGTATTGTTGGGAATGTGACTTAAAACAGTTCAATCAGTATGAATGTAAGGATTTTGGTTTGGATATTTAGATGGAAGTTTTTATCCCACTGGAATAAACAAGCAAAGACTTATCATGTAGTAGATTACTTACAGCAGCTGCCCTACTTCCATGAAACTAATTAGCCTAGTGTCACAGAACACAGAGCAAAACCATAAAGTCTTGTAAACGCCCAAACCTGGAACCTGTACTACTTCTGTCTTTTCTGCTAATTGAGCCAATAAACTTCCTTGTTTATGTTTCAGCAACCTATCTTCAAGCAGTTGTTTCTATTACTTATACCTCCTCAACATATATTAATCCACAACCTAGTTTTAAAATGTAAACTCTGGGTGAGGGAAGAGGCATAGCGCAGTACATCTCAAGCTGAGTAATTAGCCATCCTGATTATGAGTTGAAAAAATGTATGTTAAACTATTAGTTGTGATGGGAAATAAATATCCTCTGTTCACAAATGTAACATTCTCCCAAAAAGTAAACCATTCTCTCTCCTCTGGTCTCTTCTATTTGTGTCTGGGTGCTCCTGGGGAATGGGCAAGTTCATTGAACTGGCACCCCTCAAAGAATTTTAGATAATACAATGGCTTCAACTACTTAGGCACTACACCCTTAAAACATGTAATATTTAGCAATTTCTATTCTCAGCTTTGAGTTTTAGCTGCTATTTCAAGACAACATAGAAATCTCATTTATTGCATGTTTATATTCATACCTACAGCTACACCAATAGCCAAACCTGTAGCTATTCCAATGCCTACATCTACAATATCTGTACATTTATATATCATATATTCATATACATGCCAGTGTCTACATCTCCTTACATATATGTAGCAATATCTACGTATGCGTCTAAGTACATCCAGCAGCATATGTAATACTTCATTTTTGTAACAGTTATTATAATGATTAAATAAGTTGATACATGTAGATGCTCAATAAATATTTGTTGCATGAAAAAAGTTTCTGCATCATTTTAAGTTTTCAACAAATGCTAGGCATTCCTATTTGTGCTTATTATAATAAAGCTAGTATCAATAAAATCTCAATTTAAGCTTGCTTACTACTAGGAAGTTGTAAGATGACTACCAATGACAATCAGAACTCTGTATTTTCTCACTTATAAGCAATTAAAAAGAAAAGAATATTCTTCCCAAGCACAAGAAATAAGTCTTTTCCTTTTCATGGTCTTTGTTCTTGGCCTGTTTCTTTTCATGCTCATATGACAAGCTGTATCCAATTTAAGAAGGATTTTTTAAATGCTGATGAGCTTACAGAAATTCAAGAAAGCTAGAGGACACAGCTTAAAAGCAGACCACACAACTGGTCTTCATGGAGATGTTCCTCCCACTAAGCATTAGACTCTGTATCCCAGATAACGGTGGGAAACAGTTCATGTGATTAGCAACGCTTACAACATTTTTCCATACATAGCTTCAAAGGAGGTTGAGAAAGCAAGTATATGACACATGAAGAATTTACAGTGAGGCATGGGATCAGACCTCTCACCAAGACTATTATGGCAGCAATGTCCAGACACACAGAGATTCAGAGAGTTGGCAGCCAGTAAGATCCACTACATGACTGTTATTAGAGCATCTATCAAATGAGCCTCCCATGTGCTATGGCCCTCCCTGGGGAAAAGAGCAGTGAAAACAAAACTGAAAGGGCTAGCCCAACATAGTCTGTGGCACTTCAGTATTCAAACAAAAGTGAAAGAAGCTTCACATTCAAGTAGAAGCAGACTGTCGCACTGTGTGTATCTGGTTCAGCAGAATCAGGTAGCATTTCTGGAAGATCTCCAGCTTGAAGCTGTAGAGTCAGAGTTTAAGTCAAAAGACACTGCACATCTAATCTCTGTTAGGGCAAAGGCTAGTGTGGAGTTACCAAGACAAGCATGACTCAGCCAGCAGCAAAGGCAGCAGCAGCAGCAGCTCATCCAGCAACAGAGACAGGGAGCAATAACCAGAACACATTCCCAGGAGCATTAAAAGTACCTCTGGGAATGCCAGAATGCATTTTTAAAAATGGAAAATTTACAAGAGACTAAAATTTCTAAGTCAGGATTTGAAACCAGCAGGAACTAAGTATTAATGTTAAAAATCAAATGTCTCAGGGACATATGGATCACATTTGTGACTAGGGAAACATCTGGCATTTTATTTCCTGGAACTGAAGCTTTTAAGAGAAGAAAAAGGGAGCACTTTTGCTCACCAGTTTGTTTCCTTTTTTCTACTGTGGAACACGTGAGGTAGCTTTCCTGGAAGGCTTCATCACAAGATTTTTGCAAGGTTGCTTTCCTTTAGACATAAAAATCTCAGCAACTCAAGACATTCTTGGAGTCATTTGATGTGCTATCCCAAAGTATAATTGCTTCACTCCCCTCAACACTTTTATTATATATTCTACTATATTGTCTTCAAAGAACACAAATCTAGTTTTTTAAAACTTATTTCTTAGGTTTATTGACTGTCCCTCCATAAATATTTACCAGAAAATTAACTCCATGAGAACAGTGATCATCTACATCTTACTCATAAATTCCTGCAGGTTTAAGACAGTACATGGCACATATGGTAGACACTCCACAAATACTTGTTGAATGAGTGTTAAGATCTGGCTTCTCACAGAGCTGAGGTCATTTGACACTATTATATGAAAATTCAAAATTTTTCTCTGTAAAACTTTATTTCAATTCAAACAACATTATCTCTCATTTTAAGAAGTTTTTCTAGAAAATCTCTTACACCTTTGTGCCTGAAATAATCCTCTACTCAACTGTATCCATTTGTCCCCATTCCAGAAACATATTTCACCCAATCTTTCTGGTTTATCTAGTCTTTGAAGAAGGAAAGTGAAAGAAGTAACATCAGAAACAACACCAGAGAGTAAGCAAGAATAACAATGGAAAAGCTGGGTACTGTGCAGGCACAAGGTAGCATTAGTTTATCACATATTTTTAGGAGCCACAGTTAGAACTCCCATTGGAAATAAGCAACAGACCCTGAAAAAGAAAAAGAAATGAAGTCATTTGGGCTACACATTATGTGTAACAAATGATGTGAAGAAGCCAGGAATTCCTGGCACTGAGTCTGAGAGTGAGTTTTCAACCAGTGTCTCATCCATGTGGCTCTCTGAAGATCCAGCCTCTCACCACCCTCCACACCAAGAAAGTAGAGAGTGGGGTGGGAATAAGAGCAGTGGTTTTGGAGCTAGAACTATGCATGAATTCCAACCATCCCAAACAAGTTAACCTTTCAGAATAACTTTTCATTTAAGAAAATTGGTAGAGTATCAATTATAATTAATACTGTCTCCTAGAATTATTGTGAGGATTAATGCAATGTTTCAACTGAATTTACTGCTAATCATTTCAAATACATACAAATATCAAATCATCGTATTTTACACTTTGAATTTATGATTTTATTTGTAAATTGTATCTCAACAAAGCAGGAAAACATAAACATGGGTCAAAAGATTGATTAATTAATGTACATAAAGTCATTAAAGCAGTTCTCTGTATAGTTAATTGTTAATCATTCATTCAACATATATCTAAATTCGTTATTATTAAAATTGTTTACATCTTTTCAAAAGAGCTGAACTGTCTACTTAATTCAAGAGATAAAGAAGACAGTTGTTGTTACTTTTGCCAGTCACTGTACTAAGCACTTAGCAAGTGTCTTAGTTACTTTTCTCATTGCTGAGACAAAATACCCAACACCCAAAGTAAAACGAGGAAAGGTTTATTTATCTCACAGTTGAGTTTCAGTTCATAATTGGCTGGTTCCAAGGCAGGGAAAGGAACATCACAGAAGAGAAACAGTTCATGCCACAGCAAGTGCAATAGCAGCTCTCTTTCTGTCCCTTGTATTATATCTAGGCTACATGCCCTTAGGGTGGCTAGCACTCACACCCAGGGTGGGGCTTCTCATTATCCACACTCAGAACTATGCCAAACCAATCAATGGACTATTTTAGCAATCATGCACCCTTAATTCCAGCATCACACAGCCACCTCCGAAAAAACCCCACCTATGACAGCATGAGGCTTTGGAGGGACACCTAGACACAGGCCATACCAACAAGGATGATAATTTTTATATTTCACAATAACCCTTTAGGAGAAAAATATTACAGATTAAAAAAAAAGTTAGAAGTAACCCAAACTAAATACTCAGGTGTAACATAGCTGTTTAAGTCCTTTGTATTTTTCTCTCCTAGAAAACAAGCAGTAATTGTGGTGTTGACCGACTGGAGATTTGTTGCCCTTGCAAGTCTCAAGTCTCTGCTTTTTACCTGGAAACATTTTTTTTCTTTTGACAGGGTCCCTTACAAACTGAGATGTTGAAAACCCTGACACTGAAAACTTAGAGAACAGAGTTCACTCATTATCCATATAACCAGGAGTTGAGTGTACCTTAAACTTACTTAAAACAAAGACATTAATGCACAGTAATGTCTGATCTCACTGTTCTGTTTAATTTCAGGACTTCAGCTTTTTTGTTTTGGCTTTTATTTGCATTTGTGCGCCACAGAATACCTTTTATGGTGCTTAATGCTGCTAACTACACTATGGTATTTGTTTTGGTACCCACTTCAGATTTCTAGGCATATACATAAACTTAGAAAGTGTTAGGTCTGAAGTGGACCTTCGAAATCACCTATCTAGTCCAACAGCCACTTACAAATGACTGAGTAATTAAATGAATCCCTTTTTTTTTTTAACTACAGCTCCTTTACTTTCACATTTTACAGTTAGCTTCCACTTAATGTTCTTCAGATAAAATTCCACTGAGAATGTGTATGTTTACATTATACCATTGAGCTAAACCAGTAAGAAAATTGTATTCACTCATTTTCATTCATTTTTGCATTCAATCTAGCCCCACCATGTTTCAGAGTTTCTACCAGTCAGCAGAGAAGAAGAAAAACACACTATCTCAGCCTCAAGAAGCTCACATTCTTGGCAGAGAGGCAGAGAGAGACAACCACATCCAGTGGAGGAAATCTCTAGCAGAGGTCTGAGGAGGGAACTGTGAGGATGTAGTGGAGAGGAACTGGGCAAGGTTTTGGAGAGGAGGTGCTCTAGAGCTGGGCTTCCTAAGTGAGATGAGGGAAGTGGGATAATTACAGGGAAAAACATTAACGAATGCTAGAAAAAGAAAAAACAGAGGCCCTAGAAATAATTGGTACATCTGGATTTTGATGACCACTGCACATGGCAGGCCCTCAAAAAATAGCTAGTTAATTAACCAAACAACTATTCTGGAGGAAATAAAATTATAAAAGTCAGTTCATGAAGAAGATTATAGGACTATTCAAGGTATTAAGGTTTTATTCTCTAAAATAGAAGTTGAAAATGCAAATGTGTATAGTGATCTTGTAGCAAATATATGTAAAGGGGACCATATGTAAAATGACTGTAACTGTGGGTGTATCTAACTCAGGTATTAAACAAGTTACTATCAGCACATAGATATCTAATATATAATCCTGGCTATTAGGTTGGATAAATAAATAAGTATCATGATATAAATGATGACTATCTCCATTCATAAACCAAATACAATGTAATTACATGGGATGAGCTTACTTAATTCCATGACAGCAAAGCAGGATAGTATTACTAATGATATTATATTTAAGGTAGATTCAAGGGATAAGCAGAAGTTCATCTATTTCCAGATACACTAAACATACTCCTTTCAGTCCAATCAAGTTTTCTCATCAACACCCTATACTCTTATGTCCTTTCTCAACTCTTCCACTTTACCTGGTGTGCCCTGATTCCTTCTTTACTTATCCAATTCCTATTGACCCCTAACGGGCCAATTCAGATAGATTTTTCTCATATATAAAACTACCTGGTGTCAAATGATAATTGAGAATGTGACTAATCACATCAGAAGTCTGAAACATGTAAGACATGAAAGAGCACACTGTGCTCAAGAAACATGTGTAATTAAGTGTAGTAAGGAACTTACTACTTTGGGAGCAAGAATTAATCAGATCTGTGACCTCAGACATATGGGTTAGGCTCTGCTTTTTTCAGTAACCTTAGCTATAAATTGAAGTATTAGCCTTATGGTCATTATACTTCCTTTACATTCTAAGATTATAAGTTTGTGATTTTGAGCAATAATTTTATCACTTTCTTATGCCCATAATAGGATTTTCACAATGCTACTAAAAGTTTCCTTATGTAACAAGTTAAATGAAAAACATTAACCAATGGTAGCAGTACTCAAGTGTGTCTTCCCATGCCATTATAAATATTATATAATTCCTACCTTGGTTTTACTAAATTGTATAGGTCACAGGTTCATTAAGATAAATTCAGCTCTCACGTCACTGTGTTACTACTTTGGTCATCTCCTATTTACTCAGATGATCTAAAAATAGAACATCTGTGGTTCTTTCTCTGGACTCAGAACTTCACAGCAGTGAGAAAGTAAAGGGCAAGGAGAGCATAGATGCTTAATATTAAGATTAAAGAAACACTGCCCATGGAAATAACATGCATTAATTAATGAATCTATGAAATTAAACAAAAATAATGGAGTTATTATTGTACTCTTTTGCTTATAAATTATTGAGATATTGTTATAAACAGGCAGCAGATTATTAAATATTATTTTACAATAATCGATTATGAATTATTAATAGCTATTTATAAAATTAAAAATAAGAAAGTATTTTATCACCATCTCATCATCTACCATTTTCAGTTTACCTCATTCCAATTTTCTACTTTTAAGCAAAACAATCAACTCTAGTTGGAGTTAAGCAAAAAGTTAACACAATGAAAGTACACTTGGTTACTTTTGAGTCCAAGGAGAAATCAAGTGATAGGGACCTTATCACTTCCAGGAAATTTAGCAATGGAACTTTATGGGACTCCTCACCACAGAATTAGTCTGACTTTAGCTCCAGTGACCTTCAACCTGAATCTTTCCTCAAACACCCTATCTCAGTCACTTTTCTCATTGCTGAGACAAAATACCTGACACCCAAAGTTAAAGGAGGAAAGTTTTATTTAGCTCACAATTTGTAGAGGTTTCAGTTCATAATCAGCTGGCTCCTAGGCAACTGGCATATGGCAGAGTGGCATATGACAAAGGGGCAACAGTTCATGATGATAGAAGACAACAAAAAAAAGGGGAGATGGAGGCAAGCCTCTTTGTGTCCTTTATAGTCTATGTAGGCTACCCACCCTAGGGCAGGTATACCACTCACACCCTTAATCCCAGCATTAGACATGAATAAATCACAAACTCTAGATTTAGCCACCTCTGAAAAGTCTGCCCCCCATGACTGCATGAGGCTTCTGGGGGACATCTAGACACAAACCATAACACACCCCAATTTTAACTCCTGAGAAAGAGGATGTGTTGTATACAATTTGGGTAAAATGTTCTACTTGCACACAGTCAACTATGATGAAAAACATGATTCAAGGGTGATATATTATGAATATCCACCAAAGGTCAGACCTTGGAGAGACAAATTTCAGCGAAGAAGGAAACATTGTGATCCAGGAAGGCACCTCAATAGATGCCTATCAACTTTATATGCTTTTTTTATACTGTTGTGTTTACCTCTACCCTCCATGCACCATCACCTCCAGTTATCGATATCTATATGTGTGATTTTTAAAATTATTAGTGGGCTTTAAATGCCCTCCAAGGCATATATAATTATATACAATTAAAGTGATGAAAGAAGTAGAAAAAATATTTTCTTATTCTATATATTAAGATGTAAACAATTCATTTGAATTGTGCACACAGTGTAGAGGCATTGAGGAGCTGAGCTATAATAAAGAGACCAGTCTTCAAAAATGGCCTATGATACTGTACTCATAAGTGAAATAAATCAAACTCACATCTGTAAATACCGTATTGTCCCCCTAGTGTAAGAAACTAAAAAAGTATGTACAATCCAAAATCTACAATAAATACTGTGTAAGGGTAAGAAATTGCTCAAAGAGGAAAAGTAATTGGGACAGGGGAAAGGAGGAAAGAAGGAAGGGAAAAGGAAAAAGACATAAATTTGTATATATATATATATATATATATATATATATATACAAGATAGCTAAAATGACTATACTACTAAATATATTAGTTATTGGAAAAGAATAGTTAATATTCACATGATCAGATCAATTTTACATGTCCATATCTGTTAATCTAAGCAACCCTTCTGAAGGTAACAATATGCAATATTACAACCATTATCAAATTTCTATCATCTTGTTTTGTAAACCTATACTGTTATTGTATTGGGTTTGTTGTTGTTGTTTGCTTGTCTCTTTTGCTTTTTGTTTTTCTTTTCTGTGTTTTTTTTCTCTTAAATAAAAAAAAATTTTAATGGTCTACGATAATGTTTACCTTGACCAACCACAGGAAAGTCTTTCTTGATTCCTAAAACTATGTAGTTATTTCTTAAAATAAAACATAGACATTTATAAATACCAGATATTCTGGAAGATAAATAAAACATGCATATTCTGTTATGCTCTGCCCAATCTGTGAAAGAAGTTCCTCGTAGGCAGTTTTAAAAACCATTCCTTTGTTCTCATAGCTGTATCTGTACCTTCTTATTTCCTGAAAGTTTAATTTTCTTTGGCTTCCTAGATATTGAACTAACAGATTTTACTTATCACGGGTCTCTTTTGCTATCACTGTCAATATTATCCATAATCAATAGAAGTTTTCCAAGGTCCCTTTTTTCTTTGCTGTACTTTTCTTTGCCCTTATTCACAAAACTCAAGTACACAATTGCCACACCAAGGTCAAGACTGCCAAATCCTTACTGAAAACTGTTTTAGTTCCTTGTTTGTATAGACCTCTATTTTCATACTTCACTTACTGAAAGGACAGTATCTCTTAAACCAAAGCCATTATTATGCCACAAATAAGATTAACTTCCTATATTCATTTTGAAGTTATCACTGTCAATTTTTCCCATTCTTGATACTACTCCAAAGCCCTAGAAATCATTGAATGACCTTTAAATCGAATTGCACCATTCTTTTGATTTCCAGTACCAAAATAATAATAATAATAATAAATATAAATTAAAAATTGCACCACTCTAAGGATGAACTGTCCTGTTCACTGGTCTAAATCTCTACCAACAACGACTTCTGAATTAAGCAGAGTAGAGAGACAATAGTGTAGTCTTCCATCTTCCGATTCTTCAGGTCAGTTGTCATTCCCTAAAGCACAGCTAATTCTGGAAAACAATCCATAACTTAAAAGAATCTGCCCAAACTGGTGATGGACTACAATCCCATGATGCAAAGCAGGCGCCCAGACAAACGTTAGCTATGGTTCCTTCTGGGAACCTATCCGTTTCTCAGAAGTTCATTCTAAACATAAAGCTAGTACAAAGAATATCAACTACTTGTCACAGGATTAGATTTAACTTAGCTACCGGAGAACCAGAGGCAGACGCTCTAGGGAGCACTTCCGGGGCGGGCGCGCTGCATAACGTCACTTCCGGGAGCGGAGTCCCAGGCCAGCCCCTCCCTCCTCCTCGGCGGGATCCCGGGCCCCTTGGCAGGGCTGAGTCTGGGGAACGTGCTGAGCTGGTGCTCTGGGAACGGAAGGTCACGTGAAGTACTAGGATCTGTCAGAGAGGCGAGAAGCTGCAGATAGGAGAAGTGGGTTTTACAGTCCCGCGGCTCGAGCTGAATCACGGAGCGCACTAAGGTAAGGACCGGTGGCGACGCTGTGCTGGGCTCCCGGGCGGGTGACACCTGCCCTCGGGTTGTCTGGCGGGAGGCGCGAGAGGGCGGAGAGACGCCGCAGGCCCCCGGACCCCGACCCCTGCCACCGTCCGGCTGCCACTGACTCCTCCATGCGTCTGGGAGGCTCTGACCGCGCGGGGCAGCGGAGGCAGGAGGGTCTCCGGCACCCAGGAAGCGCTGGGAGCTGTAAGTGTTGCTGCCCACACAGCGGAAGACCCCTACACTGCGCAGACCTCGAAGGTGTCAGTCTAGGGTTTCTCCACTTTCTCCTCTCCACCCAGTTTCGCCCACCGGGTTGCTCAGAATCCGACCTCCTCACCTGACCGAGGTGAGACTGAGAGGATCCTTCCTGGTGCATCTCCATGCAAGAACTAAAGTGCACTCTCCTGATGAGCACGGTGTGTTTTCCTAAAGCTTGAGTAGCCTCAGTGCTTCAGATGTCAGTCGCTGGGTTAATAAGCTGCCTTATCTGCGCCTGGGGCCTCAGGTAGTGGAGTGGCGAAGGGTAGCGCAGTCACCTAGGCCTTGAGAAGGTTGCGAGCTCACTTTCCTGTATTTCTTTTGGGGAGGCCATCAGACGGAAAGGAGGACCAATGAATCAACTCGAGTTTCTTGAATCGTTTATTTTGAGGAATCTTTCATTAAGCCGAGAGTAACGTGCTGAATTTAAAATATTGTTACCAAACCCCTGGGGCTCCTTTCCTACCCTTTTTACCAATGGAATTGATTGCACGGATAAAGTTGGGCAGGCAGATCCTTGGTTGCTCTGTGCAGTCCTGTCATTTTGTTGGTCTAGGTATTACAATTTTTTATAAACTTGTTATTTAACAATTCAATGATAAACTATTATTTCTTTGTTATTGTGAACTTATTCTGGATACAAGGCATACTACCTCTTTTGATACAGATTACTGAGTATGAGTTTATCAAGATTTGTTAAGCCTCTCAGTTAATTACAAAAGTAATATTCACCTGAAAACTGAAGTATACTTTTAAATCATTTGATCGTGTTTAATATGTTTAATATTCAGTTGGGTTTTATTTGAGTAATTTGATCGTTTTTCAAATACATTTGATTGTATTTAATAAATTGTTACTTTTAGAGCAGTTGTTACTACATTTGATTCGCTGTTATTATATCATATAAGTGTTTGGAGTTTCACTAAGTCAAAACATAATGCGATTTTCCATTTTCTTTTCCGCTTCCTACAGTATGTAGTACTATCAGGACATTCTTCAGAAGAGTCTTTCCTACTCTTTTCTCCTACAGTTTTTTGCTTTTGTTTTGTTTTGTTTTGTTTTTGTTTTGCTTTGCTTTGTTTTTTGGCAGTGCAGGGGATCAAGTCAGGTTAAAAATGAATATTAAAAATCCTTCACGAAGATGCCAAGTATATAGCTCAGTGGAATAAGCACCTGCCTGGCGAGTGCAAGGTTGTGAGTTTGATTCCTGGTATCCCCCCCAAAAAAAATGCTTCACAAAGAAATAAAGTGGGTAAAAAGGGATAACATGAAATGAGGGTCAAGAAAAGGGCTTTAAAGTAGTTTTACTTTTTTTTACCTTGTGAGTGAGAGTCCTTAGACACTATTAAGAATTGTAAATAGGGGTTGAAGCCTGTTTTCATTCCAAATAAAATTATAGGACTGGGGCTTTAGCTCATCGGTGTAAGTGCCCGCCTGGCAAGTGCGAGGTCGTGAGTTCAACCCCTGGTACCAAAAAAAAAAAAAGAAAACCAAATAAAATAATAATCATAAAATCTAAAAGAACATTTTTTTCTTTTGGATTGTGCTTCAAATTAAAGGCTAATCTTTCAATATGTCCTTCTTATTTTTAGATAGTGAGTTCCTAAGAAGAAAATGGATTGCCTCGTAGCTGTTTGCTAAGCATTTGGACTTAGCAGTATACAGATTTGTTGCAGAGGCAGAAAATGGCAACTCCTTATGTCCCAGTTCCTATGCCCATAGGAAACTCCGCTTCTAGTTTTACAGCCAACAGAAATCAAAGAAGCTCTTCTTTTGGCAGTGTCTCAACAAGCTCAAACTCCTCCAAAGGCCCATTAGAAGATTCAAATATGGGTAATTATAAACAGACAAGTGTCCCTGATCAGCTGGACAGAACTTCATCTGTCTGTAGCAGTCCTCTCATTAGGACTAAGTTTACAGGTACAGATTCATCCATTGAATATTCTACTCGACCAAGAGAAACTGAAGAACAAAATCCTGAAACAGTCAGTTGGGAGGATAGACCATCTACACCTACAATCCTGGGTTATGAGGTGATGGAAGAAAGAGCCAAATTCACTGTAAGTGTTAACTTCTGATGTAAAGCAGTAGAAAGCGAAAGCTTGGCTTGCCAGTGTATTTAAACTAGTGTTAATTAACATTAGCCTGCACTTAAAATTTCTTAATATAAAATTCTGTGATTTTTATACCACTAAATCCTCTCATGCTGCAGTAAACTTTTACTTTACCTTAGTGGATTTTCACAGAGCAGACACACCTGGGTGGCTACTATATACACCAGAGAACATTACTAGCATTTTAAAAGTCCTCATGCTCTCTGCCATTCAGTGCCCGCTCACCCAATGCTTTTCTGGTAGTTAGATTATTTTGCCTGTTTTCATACTATATATGAATGAAAGTGTTGAGTATGTACTCTTATGGGTCTGATCTCATTTCTTCAGCATTATGTCTATAGGAGTCATCCTTGATCCTGCATGAATTATAGGTAGCTTATTTTTATTACTGATTATTTATTTATCCTGATTATTTATGTGGTGAACACAATTTATTTTTTGAGATTCTTACCAGAAGTACTGCTGTGACCATTTTAGTACATAGAACTTGATAAACTTGATAAAATGTGTAAACACATGTATACACATTTCTATTTGTTGTCTAACTAGGAGTAAAATTGCTAGTTCATGAGCCCAGCTTTAGAATATTCCCATGAGCAATGTTCCAAGGGAGTTGCACCAGTTTGCACTGTCCAGGCAGTGTGTGATTTCCACTTGCTCCATACCTGCCAAACATATAGTATTTTTTCCATCTTTTTCATTTTCTTCTTCTAGTTTGTATAGAATATCGCATTGTGGTTTTAAATTTTCTTAATGACAAATTAAAGATTGTTTTTAAACTTTTTAGCCATTTGGATATTCTGTGAAATGTCTGTTCAAGATTTTGGTTCATTTTTTTTAGAAGATTTCCAGTTTTACTTGTAGTTCCTCTACGTATTCTGGACATAAGTTTTTGTTTTTGTTTTTAAATATATGTATCATGACTGTACTATTGTTTTTTGGCTTTTCACTTCCTTAATAATGCATTTGATAACCAAAGTTCTTAATTTTGATATAGTCCAGTTAATTAGTAATTTCTTTTATGGCTAGCACTTTTTGAAATCTTTGCCTACTCCAAGGTTACAAAGATATTATCTCCTACTTTTTTATAAAAGGTTTTTGGCTAGGACTTTCACATTAAGATGTGCAAGCTGTCTGGAATTGTTTTTTGTCTGTGGTGTAAGAGTCATGGCATTTTATTTTTTTGTGTGTGAGATCAATTAATCGAGCTTATATAAAAAGATCGCCCTTACTCTGCATTTGCAGTATTTTTTATGTCATAATTAATTACATGACTGTAAATATTTGAGGCTATCATGTTCCAATTTTCTATCCATTGCCAACTCCAGACATTTAATTACTAACTTTTGTAATGGGACTTGATACCCAATAGCTTAAGTACTAGCTCTGTTGTTCTTCAGGTTTGCTGTGGCTATTCTTGGCCCTTTGCATTTTGTTAAATCTATAAATTATTCTGGAAAGAACTGACATCCTTACCTTACTGAGTCATTAAATCCATGAGTGTAAACCATTGACTTAAGTCTTTAATTTCTAATAATTTCTTGTCATTTTCAGTGCAGAGATCTTTCCTCTTGTTTAGATTTGTTTCTGAATGTGTATATGGTTGGATGCTCATATAAGAAATATTCTCTTTTCATTTTCTATGCATTGCTAATTTATACATTTTGACCTTACATGTTTATATATATCCACCTTGCTAAAGTTATTAGGTAAAGAAGTTTATTTTTTCTGGGTTTTTTTGCCACGAAGTTTTTATGTTTGCTTCAGTGTTTCATGGTGTAAATTTATGTCAGAATGCTAGGGCCCTGAAGAAAAAATGTTGATATCATTTATGAAGCTCATGAGGTGACAGTCTTTAGAAACCAGTTACACTGGTGATATAATGATGATATAAGGACAAATCTTCATAGAACTATCTCTTTGAAGAGCAATGTTAGAAATACAAACCAATTCCTCATTTTCTTACATTGATCTTCCTTCCATATGAAAGAACAAGTGTTCATTGAGGTGATGCTATACTGGGAATGTTTGTGTCCCTCCAAAATTCATATGTTAAAACCTGACTTCCATGATGGTGGTATTAAGAGTTAGGACCTTTAGGAAGTAATTAGATCATAGGACAGAACTTTTATGAATATGATTAGTAACCTTATAAAAGAGGCCTCAGAGAGCTGCCTCCTATCCAGCCCAAGACATGACTGTAATGCACCTGGTGTGAACAAGAAAGTGAGCTCTCACCGGACACCAAATCTGACAGTCTGTTGATCTTGGATGTCCTAGCTTCTCAAACATGAGAAATAAATTTCTGTTATTTATAAGCTACCCAGTTTCTGATAATTTATTTTGTGGCATGTAGGCCATTGGTAGGACCCTGGATTCTACTCTGCATAAGATGAGAATCTTTGAAAAGGTATTTTTGAAGAAAAGTCATGTGATCTCCTTAGGTTGTAAGAAGTCCTTCTGGCTGCTGAATTGAAACTAGGTTATCGGGGGAAGGGTAGAAGCAGGAAGCAGTTAAGTTCTTGCAGTAATACAAGAGAGACACGGTAGTAGTATAAACTAGCATGTAGAGGAGATCTTGAGAAGTTTGGAGATTCTGGATCTGTCTTGACGAAACAGCCAGTATTATTTTCAAATAATTTGGAAGCAGAGTATGGAAGAAAACAGTCAAAGCTGACCTCAAAGATTTTGACCTAAACAATAAGACTAAGGTTGTCATTTAAATTTGTTTTTAGACATGCTAGATTTTAGATGTGTATTAGACTTCCAAATAGAGATGTCAGGTGTTTGTGTGAATATGTACAAGCACATACACTATCCATACCCTGTGTACACATACATGTTGTGTATATATGTAAGTTGAGTTTAGAGAAGGCAGAGCTAGACATGCAAGATCAGGAGCCTTAGATTTACAAAATAATTTTTTTCCTAAATACCTTCCTTTGAATTGATCTCTTAACCTTAAATTTGATCTTTCAACTGAAGAAGGCATTAGGACTTATTGTCAAAATCTGATAATCTATAGAATGTCAAATCTTTGAAAAGGTGTTTAAAAATAAAGTGACTAGGAAAGATTGTGATTAGAATTGGAAAGGAAGCATGAGGACTTCTTCAGTTGATATTTTCCCTACTACTTACATGGGTGTGTTCACTTTGTGAAAATTCATCAGGTTGTAGGCCTATAATTTGTGTATTCATCTGTATATATTTTTAACTTAACATCTAATTCACTTAAAAACTCAAAAAGAACTACATAAACTGTTAGCACAAAGTAGTGTGTATGCAGTTGCAGAGTAGTAACAATAGCTGCTATTAGAACACAAAGAAGGGAATGATTAGTACTATACACATAGTTTTCATTGAAAGTACCAAACAAGTAGGAAGGTTGAAAGGAAGCTTTCTACGAAGGTGAAACACAAAGGTCTTTATTTTCACTTTATTAAAAAGGAATGCTTAGGGGCCACAACAGAGAGTAGCTTAGTTTGAGGAGAAGAGCATTTTCTGACAGAAAATAAAGTCAATGTGGGCTATTTGTAGATAAACCTAATTATCACAAGAAGGTGATTTTATGAGTCATATGTACCAGGAATTTTGAATTAATTCATCTCTTTGTTTAATGACTAATTCCTAAAAACTAATTTTCTTCTATATCCACATTGTAACTTTCTTAGATCAGGCCTTTTTGTAGTCTTTAAAGGATATCCAAGTAATCTTGTCCCACACCTTTTTATGTTACAAAGATAAATTACATGTTTTTTACTTTAAAGCTAAAGAATTCATTTTTAATCCTATTGATTCTCCCATGTAAAAGCTGAAAAAATGTCTATATCAGAAAATTCGAGCAGGAAGGACTGTCTTCAATCCTTAAATGACTTGTTCGTCAAGTAGCTATCCATTAGAAGTTTGTGAATCACATTTATAATTGTAGATTTTTCTAGTGATTACATTAAGAAAACTAAGAAACCAGTGAAATTATTTTAATGATTTTATTCAACCTAATATGTCCAAGATATTGTCATCTCAATAAGTCATCATTATGAAGTCATTTTAATAAGCATTTACGTCTTTTTTCACACCATCTTCAAAATCCCTGTATGTATTTTGCACTCACTGTATTTGTCAGTTTGAACTGGTCATGTAGCCAGTGCCCAGTAGTCACTTGTATCTAAAGTGCAGCTCTAGGGTTACAAGTGAAAATTAAAAGAGTTTCACTCATTCAACAGACACAGAGTACCTTACATGTTAGTTTAACAGAATCTTCTAGTAGAAACTACTAGATGTTTTGAGATTCTGTCATAAATAACACTTCTTCATAATAAATTCTAAAATTATACATTTAAAAAAGAGGATCTTAAGTTTTTTTCCATATGTTTTTTTAAAAAATATGTTGCTTGCTTCAACCAAATTTTCTACTCAGTACCGGAGATAATTATACAAATATACAGTGGATATTAGAAAAACTTACTACAACAAAAGATACATTGCCATTGATCCCCCTCAGCTTTGAGCATACTAATCCCATCTTTCTTGCCACTTTCCAAAGCAGTTCTAGAAGTCCTCTTTCATAAGTGTCTTTATGAAGCATGATCAAAAATCTATGTAGTAAATGTTGCTGCTCAGCACCATCCAATGGAAAGGCTGACTCATAAAAGCATTACAGTGTGTCCGCATCCACCGTATTCACTGGATCTGGCACCATATAACTTCTGGCTCTTCCCCAAAGTCAAAATGACCATAAAAAGGAAGCAGTTTGAACTTCAAAGCAGGACCAATAGCACAATTAAAGACATGAAAGAGAATTTCCAGAACAGCTTCAGAAAATGGCAAGAACAATGGGATAAGCATGTTCAAATTGGTGGGGAGGGGTGCATTTTGAGAAGGATTAAAGTGGTGTCTTTTATTGCAATAGTCTTTTTTTTTAATTTAAACATTTACCATATTTTTATCGTATCGCATAATAATAGAAATTGAATTTTTGTCTAATATGGTCTTGTTTTAATATGTCAGGCTCATTTCAGCCTTGGAGATAAAAATAGTATTGAATTAATTTGAAAACATAGCTTGATAGATATTAAATTTGCAAATTATATAAGGCAAAGTGGCTATTTTTTATAGCTTCTCCAAGCCCAGTTGGTTCTTTTATCAATTTTAAAATATGTTGCCATAAAACACTGTGGAAGCTGATGAGTTGGCTATAGTGTGTACAGAGAAAGCCTTTGTCTTAAATTTGTCATATTCATATTTCTCAAAAAAAATTTCCTTTAGTACCTCCATTGATTATCTGTACTTCTGATAATCTAAATAATTTCAGATGCTTTTTGCAGAGTAAGTATTATAGTTGGCATTATCAAGTTGAAGATGTTAAAATATTTGGTTTAAATATTTTACCTGTCTCTCTCTCTCTTCTCTCTCTCTTTCTACCTCTCCCCCCACTCTCTTTCTAGGTATATAAAATACTAGTAAAGAAAACCCCAGAAGAAAGTTGGGTAGTTTTCAGAAGATACACTGACTTCTCTAGACTTAATGATAAAGTAAGTACTTCAGTAAATCCCAAACTGCCTTTTGAATATAAGTTATTTATCTGTACCTTGTGCTTATTTTATGTTGATATCTTTTCCCCTTGTTTTTTGAATCAAGTCAAGTCTCCGCTAGTTCATAAGAAAATTAAATACTTAATTTCACTTTCATAACCTTAAATCTTATCTTGACCTTTATTTTTATACAAAAACTTATTTTAATGGAAATTATGAAATCTTTAACATTGAATTTGTAAAATAATTTATGTAATTTTGTTGGTTGGAGAAAGACGTATATAAGATCACTTTATCGTTTTTATTTTTTTCTCTCTTTAAAATAAAAACAAAAAGATCACTTTATTGTGAAACCATGTGACTATGAAACAGTAAACAAAAAAATTTTAGCGTAGTGTATTAGTTTTGCTGCCTACCATTATCACAAAGCTGGTTACATATACTAGCACCTGCGTATTAGTGGTTCTGTTGGGTTCAGCTTGCTTTTTAGGATCAAGCAAGCTCAGAATCAAGCCTTTCACTGGGCTGGGCTCTTATCTGAAGTCTCTAGGGAAGAATCAGCTTCCAAGCACATTCAGGTTGTTGGCAGAATTAAGTTTCTTGAGGTTGTAGGACCGAGGGCCTTGTTGTTTTGCTGGCTGCCAGCCAGAGATAATTCTTAGCTCATAAAGACTGCTCTGCATTCCCTGAATATCTTCAAAGCCACCAACAGTGAGCCATCTCCCCCTTCATGCTTTCAATCCCTCTAGCTTTCACTTCTGCCAGAGAAAACACTGCAAGTGGCTCATGTGATAAGATTACCCAGGTATCTCCCTATCTTAAGGTCATCTGATTAGTAACCTTATAATTACAGATGCAAAATCCCTTTTGCTGTATAACTTAACAAAAATTACAGAAGCGGTAACAGAGGCAAAGGTCATGAAACTATCTACAAATCCGTCTACTGCGTATATGAAACAGGTTAATAATAAGCTTCAATATGTTAAGAACCCTTAAACATGAACCCAAAAGTAAAAACTTAAAAATGACAAAAATAGGGTAATTGACAGAAGAAATATAAATGATCTATGTATCTGAGAACATTTAATATCATAAGTACTCCAAGAAAAAAAAATAAGAAACCATTTTCATCCGGCAGATTGCCATATATTTAAATGATATTTCCAGTGCTGGAAATGCAGATCTTCCTAGAGGATGCCATTAAATTTTGCATAGTTTTAGCACAATAACCACATTTGTGGAATTTATCCTATACATAAACAGGAATATTGGGAAGATTTAGTGCTAAAGATATTTATTTCAGTGTTTTATGCACAGCGCTTTTGTCTGTGTACTGCCTTGTTTTTAATAATGAAAAATTAGAACCAACCTAAATTTCTAACAATGAGGAATTAAGTGCTGTTAGAAAATGTAATAGAAAAGGAAGAGTAGAACTTCTGACAGACCTTGAGGAAAATCAAATGAGACAGGTGCAGTGGGGGAGGGTTATACTTTGGAAGCCAAGAGAGACATTGTTCTAAAAGAAGCAAGTGATTTATGATGCTTTTAAAAGGACAAGTAAGATGACCTTAGAACATCCAAAAACTAGTCTCTAGTTTTGGCAGGTATTTAACAGAGAAAATTTACTGGTTCTGTTTTCTTGCATTCTATTTCCTCTTTCCTTGGGTTACTTAAAACTTGTGAAGTTAGTATATTTCAGTGTTTAGTGTTGGGAATTCACATTTACGTGAGTTAACAGCTATCTAGCTGCTGAAAAGTTTCTGCTTCTCTGAAAACCTCAATTCATATAAAAAATGTAAAATATAGAATACTAAGCTGTTTTATCTTTTATTGAAGTATAATCTTGATGCCTTTTTGTACAGTTTAAGTATCCCTAATCCTAGCCGGGCGTGGTGGCGCACGCCTTTAATCCCAGCACTCGGGAGGCTGAGGTAGGTGGAGCGTTGTGGGTTCGAGGCCGGCTTGGGCTACAACGCGAGCGCAAGGCCGGCCTGAGCTACATAGTGCGACCCTGCCTCAAAAAACCAGGGCTGGGAGCTTGGCTCAGTGCCTTAAGCGCCTGCTCTGGCAGACGCAAGGCTGTGAGTTCAATCCCCAGTGCCGCAAAAAAAAAAAAAAAAAAAAAAAAAAGAATCCCTAATCCAAAAATGGGAAATTCATAATGCTTCAAAATCCTAAACTCTGAGTGCTGACATAACACCATGACAAGTGAAAACTTCTTTGCCAGATTATAGTCAGAATGCAGGCATACTAAAAATATTATATGAAATTAACCTTTATATTTTGTATATATATAGATAGATATAGATATATGGTGTCTATGAGACATGAATGAATTTAAAGTATTATTTCTAATGTATCTCTATCATTTACATTTTATTGTTCCTAATCCTTATATATTACACTGATGAATTAAGAACCTATAATTCTGTACTTACGTTGATTTTTCTAATGATTAAATAAACAGACAGATCAAATCAATTTACAGAGTTCCCAGATATTTAAGTAAAATTCTTATCTTTCTTATATAATCATTATTTTACTCATTCAGACTTATTTTGAGCAGTTTCAATTTAGAGCTATTTGATCTTTTATGGCTATTTTTCTTTTAAGTTCTTACTTTTGTTTAGCTCTGTAGATTGACCTTTATTACTAAAGATAATAAATGTTTGTTCTGAAAGCTGAGATTGAGATTACTCAAGCATTTCAAAAAAAGATGTTAAATAGCTCCTTGTTCTTTAAGTTTGGCACTTAAAATTCTTAGTAGAAGTCCAGATCAGTCTTATATGGTGTCAGCCCTTATCCCTTCAGGCTGCATTCCAAAATACCCAGTGGATGCCTGACAGCAAATAGTACCAAATCGAGTACCTGCTGCTTTTTCTTATATGTACACCTCTGGGATAAAGTTCAATTTATAAATTAAGCATGGTAAGAAATTAACAATAATAAACTGGAATGATTATAATATGCTGTAATAAAAGTTATATGAGTGTGGTCTCTCTCAAATGATCTTACTGTACTATATTCAACCTTGTGGTGATATGAGGTGAAACAATGCCTTCATGAGATGAAGATGAAGCAAAGTGAGTGAGATAGGCATTGGCGCATAGTGTTAGGCCACTCAAAGACAGTCCTGCAGCATCACGACAGTCTATCTCATAACCAAGACAGCCCCTGAGTGTCTTAACTGGCAGGTAGGGTGTACAATGTGGATGTGCTGAATGAAGGGATAATTCACATCTCACTGGAACAGGATAGAGTGCGATTTTATCATGCTCCTCAAAGCAGCACAAAATTTAAAATTTATGAATTATATTGATGGAATATTCTATTTAATAGTTGGCAACACAATTGACCATGGGAAACTGAACATCATGGGAGGTAAAACCGTAGGTAAGACGAGACTGTAGTAGATACCAAAGAGAGCTCTACTCATCAATGTACTTGCTGGATCAAAAAAAATATGTCACATGCTAGCTGGCAAACAGTTAAATATAATTGTTAAAAATAAAGTAAAATCTTAGAATCTTACAGAATTAGTCATGAAGTGTTTATGCAATGACTAGTTTTAATTCAGCCTTGTGCTAGGAATTCAAGATAATCTAGAAACCCTATGAACATCATCCTAACTTAGTTTCCATTCTTCAGTTACCATATTTGTGAAGATAGCCAATTGACTATATAAAAATTGTTGAGCATGGTTCAAGTAGTACTAGTTAGAGAAAACTTTCTGTAGGATACTGATTTTCTCTTTTGTTTGTTTGTGTTTTTTTGTGTTTGTTTTGTTTTGTTTTGTTTAATTCCTGGTTCAGTTTCTCTGGGGGTTTGCCGAGCATCTGTGCTGAGGAAGTCAGTACAGTTTTGAGCGGGTTCTGGAGTGTGAAGACCTTTTCTGAGTTGAGGCAGTGGACAGGGTTGTAGAGTGGGCTGGATGAGGCATTAGTTGCAGAAATATGACAATGAGAAGTGGGATTTTTCTGTAAATTCAACTTTAGAACTTAGTGTTTCCTACTTCTAGGTCAAAGCAGTTGGTTAAAGTGAACACTTCCATGTGATAAGACTAGTGATTTCAGTCCAGTCGGCACGACTGAAAGGGAAGGAGGGGGCTGGATGTTACCAGCTCATTGTCAAGATAAGCCAGGCTCAGATACTCCTCATATTTAAGTCTCACATTGAAAAGTTCAGTTGTAGGCCAGCCTCAGGATGCCTGTCTCCTGAGTTACTGCTCTTTCTGAGTTATTTCCCCTCAATATATGCTGCATAAGTGCCATCCTTTTGCCTGTCACTGTCCTTCTGGGGATTTTTTTTTCCCATTTCTTTTGTTTGTTGGATTTTGTTTCCTCTATCCCAATTCTGTCTTTTCTTGAATTACTCAGTCTTACAATCCTTTTTCTCCATGAGTAATTTTTTAAAGGATAAAAATTAACCATATATTTGGAGATACATGACACTTAAATTGTTAAGTTTAAAACTAATAAAGATTTACTTCCTCATGGCTCCCATTACTTTCTTTGCAGACGTATAAAATGACAAGATTCCAAGGCACAAAATATCTGCCTGTATTTTGAAATCGAATGAGTTTTCAGTTATCCAAGTTGCTTTCTAGTTTTTATGTCGTTTTGTTTTTCTTCAGCTATTTATAAAAACAGACAATGTTGTATTTTACGTTTTCTTATTTTGTCCTATACATTTTCCCCTTTTACTGGTCTTTTTTTTCAAAGCTGTGATACTTAGTCTTATACTTAAATATAGGAATGGTGAATATACATGGTTTTATTTCATTCACTCATTTATTGAACATATTTTTTACTGCTTTTATGTAGCAACCACTGTACTAGACATTGAGAATGCAACTAGAAGTAAGGCATAGTAATTGCAGTGTACTAAAATGGTACCCAGTCTTAGCTGCACTTTGGACTTCCCTGGAAAGCTTTCTAAAATTACAATGCCCAGGTCACCCTCCAACTAATTAAGTCCTAATCTGTAGAGGTAGGTCACAGTCAGTAATATCTTTCAAAACTCCTCAGGTGATTCCAGTGTGCAGCTAAGGTTTAGAATCATTGATCTAATAGGAGAATCCAAAATTAAATAAATGTCATTTACACTGTGATAAACTTCATTAAAATATGTATTAATAACTTAGCAGTGTATGGCAGAATATCTGTCTTAAAAATCACAACAATGCCTTCAATTCCCTATGCTTTCCCAGAATCTTGCCACTGCCCATCAATCCATATCCTCTCCCATTGCACCTAGGTGAGCTTATGACTACTTTACCCAGTGGAGGGTGACAAACATGATGCCATGGGACTTTCAAGGCTAGATCATAGGAAGTATATAGTTTCATCTTGGCTGTCTTCTGGAATGCTCCGTTTTGAAATCTGACCTCCATGCTTTGTGAAAGTGCATGGCACATGGTAAAGCCAGTATTAGGTTTGTGGCTGACAGCCCCAGATGTTTCAGCCAACAGCTCATATTAGCCACTTACACGTATGAGTGAGTGATCTTCAGATGATTCTTGCTTTCAAACTTCAAGTCTTCTATCTGGGTCCTTAATTCACTGTAGAACAGAGATAAGTCCTCCTCATTGTACCTGTGATGAATTATTGGCACACAGAACCCACGACTTTAATGAGTAGTTGTTTCTTACTACTAAGTTTTGAGGTCATTTGTTACACACAGAATATATAAAGGGAGGCTTAACTTGGTTTCACAGGTCGGGAAGGTCTTCTCTAAATATAGTGGAGCGAAGATTTAACACCAGCTGAACTGAATCAGTGTGGTGCTGAGGGTAAATGGCCCACCTGAGGATTGTGGCCAGCATAAAAAGGAGACCTGGAGAGGAAGAGTGTTGTTTGGTGCTGTTGGGTCTCCTGTTGCTGTGGGTTCTCCTGGGGGAGCTTGCTGAGCTTCTTTTCTGATATGAACTTGGCTGTTCTGATCATCAAAAGAGCTTGGGACCTTGTTACTGAAAATGGCTATGGTTCACTTTTGGAGAGCTCTGCTCCTTACTTTGAGCATTGCTTCCTGGCTTCAGAGGGGATGATCATGTGCTGTTCAGTCTCCAGGAGAAGCTTGTCATGCTGGCTTCCTGATATGAACTCGGCTATTCTCATTGTCACTGAGGATGACTGTGGTACTTTTCAAGGGAGCCCTGGTCCTTACTTTGAGCGTTGCTTCCTGGCTGCAATGCAGAACTCTCAACCTGCTAGCACAGATCCTTCGTCCTGCTGGCACAGATTTTCTAGCTTCCACTGCTGACCTTGGAGTCTTCCCAGCACAGATCCGTGAAAGAGACTTGCATGAGTCATTGTCGTGGGTTCCAGGCCTCCATTTGGACTCTTGGTGGGCTTTGTCATGGGCTCTAGGTCTCCATCTAGATTCATGCAGGATATTGCCGTGGGATTCAGGCCCTCAGCTGGATTCCTCGAGTCTTAGTGTGTGGACAGATTTCCTGCACTTTCTTCGTATTTGACTCCTTGGGTGACCATTATAAATAATACTATAAATTGTGTGCCCTGTATATAATTGTTCTCCTTGCAAACCCTGACTACAACACTAAGAAAGTAAAATTGAGGCCAAATGTGCAAGATGGATTGTAAACAAAAATATAGGAGATGAAACTATAAACTTCTAGGAAAAAAATAAATACTGAAGAAACTCTTTGCAGCCTTGGGATGAGCAAAAATTCTTACCTTAAAAAGTAGAAAAAGAAAAGTAGGTGAATTAGCTAACATTAACATTTGAAACATATGCTGTGATTAGACTTAAAGGTCAAACCTCTGGGAGAAAAAATATTTAATACATATATCTGATAAAGCACTTTTATGTGAACTCAATAAAGTAGCCTCACAACTTAATGAAAAGGTAAGGGTGTGGTTGAAAGATTTGAATCGATAATTCACCAGAGAATACATGCAAATAGGCAGATAAGAAAATATGGAGCATTGTTTTTTAACAGGGACATGCAAAATACAGCCACAGTGGAATACTACTGCACACTTACTGAAATGGCCAGCATTGAAGATGGACAGTGCCAAGTTTTGACAAGAAGATGGAGCACATAAAACTTATATACACAGGTCTGGTAGAAGTTAAGAAATAAAGGCATAAAAAGTTTAGCTGCATTATTTTAAGTTTATTTTGTAATCACATGGTGAACAGGATAGATTTTATGGAATTGGTATAATTGAGTTAAATAGTGTACTTTCTCTTTTCTTTTTCAGTTAAAAGAGATGTTTCCAGGCTTTCGATTAGCACTTCCACCGAAACGCTGGTTTAAAAATAACTACAATGCTGATTTTTTAGAAGATAGACAATTAGGATTACAAGCATTTCTTCAAAATTTAGTAGCTCACAAGGACATTGCTAACTGGTATGTAACAAATTGAAATAAGAGATTATAAAAGCATTCCAACAACTGGCTTAAGCTAAAGAATAAATCTAAGACCATAATTATTTAAGCATGTAACATAGAGTAAGAGTGTAATTACTTGTCTTCACTAATAAAATTCTTCATAGAATTTTCTTAATTTCTTTCAATTAAGGATTTTATTTGGGATTTCATTTCTGTTAAAGCTTTTAAAAAGTCAGTAGAGTGAAAAATTCAGTGTGCCATGTACTCAAGCCATCCACCTGTAAATGTTAATATTTACCATTTTTGCTATCATGTAAGCAGAATGCCTGGTATGTTAGCCAATTTCGGTTTCATATATCACTGTATAATTTTGAGACTAATATCTTTTGTATTTCTCCAAAGCAATACAAAAATATGAAAATTGTAAAGCTGGGTTGGTTTATGTAGAAAGTAAAGTGAAAATGTTCAAATCAATTAAAAGGTAGGAAAAGGATCTAAGCAAAACTTTTGCTTCTGTATATATTTATAAGAAAATTGCTTAATGACAGTATCAGTGAGCACCTCATTTGGAAACTTTTATCATATAAATTAGAACTGTTTTTGAAAAGAAGTAGGCAATATTTACAATATAAAAGCATCTTGCACATATCTCCGTAACTTGTCTACCAGCTTTTCACCACAAGCTGAAAAACATTGAGAAAACCATTCTCTCCCTTTTCCTCAGTCTGTCTCTATGCAGAGCACCTTGAGTTATTCATAAGACAGCTACTACACGTGAACATCTTTTTTAATGTGTGCTGCCTAGGCTTAGTGGTTTTTCAAAATCCCTGCCTATCCTCCTTCATATTGTTAATGGAAAACTACAAGCCTCGCTCTTCTTTATATTCCAGATTCATATATTTGCCTCCTTGACATCTGCCTCAGAAAGTTACCTCAAGCCTAAAATTTAAAGTCATCATCTCCAAACTGGTTTTTTGTTTTTTTGTTTTTTTGGTTTTTTTTGCTTTTCAGCAGCAGCATCTACCTGAAACTGCAAGTCAGCCTTGACATATCCCTTATTATCCTTGTTTCTTCCTTTACATTTGAAGTCACACACAAGCCTGCCTACTTCCCTACATCCCTACCATCACTCATCCAAGTAGATGGCTCTGCCTTCATTACTGCAGAAGCATTCCTGCTGCTTTTCCACATACACACTTATTTCTGTCACCCACTAGAGCCACAGTAATCTTTGGTGACACAGTTTGATAAGTCTGGTCCACCTGCCTGCCTGCTTGTCATTCCAGCCTTGGGTTTTATTATTCATTCCCATTCCTCATTCTGTGTACATCTCCCATATTATTCTTTCTTTATCCTCCTAAATCTCCTTGTCCTTTTGTCCCTCAAATATGCTATTTTCCACAAAGGCAGTATTTTGTACTACCATCCCAACCTGCCCTTGCCTGCCTAACTCCTGTACATCCTTCAAATTTCAACACAAACTTCTTTAGGTAACTGCCTTCTTTGGCCTACCCCGTTCCCATCCCTACCAATGCTAGGTCACTTCTTTTTCACAGTATATGTATCAGCCTGTCTTCCCTAGTTTGAGAGTCAGTTCCTAAGTCGTTGAGACAATCTCTCCTGTACTTCTAGGTTGGTACTAAGTATATGCCTGTTTTTAAGAGAATTGAGAAAATAATCACTTAAACCATCATCAATAGGTTTTAATTCTCTCATTGACTCCCAATTGAAAAAGACTGGTACTTGACTGCTATAGCATTTCAGCTCATAATGCTTTCTGTAGGTATTTGGTTGTGTTTCTCTAACCAGATTATAAGATGTGTATCTGCAGGTCATGCGGCTGTTCTCCATGCAGTGTCCAGTAGTTATTAGCACAGTGGTGACACAGTCAGTTCTCAAATCAGTACTTGACTGAAGGAGACACTATTGATATTTGTAGTTGTACCGTTTATCAGAAGAGATTAAAGCAGATGTGACAAACTTGGTGATCATACGGTTAGGTACTGGAAACACAAATGTTCCCTATTTTTCTTTACATTTTTTACATCTCTCAAAATAAAAAAGAGGAAAGGTTAGTTTTAAATCAGGCACACAAAGTAGGGATAAAAACCAACAAATGTTAAAATCATGGAGGAAGACTTGAAGAAAATATATTTTATACCATACCATAAAACAAGACTTTTACCAATAAGTCAGCACCTCCTTTCCGTGTTCTCTTGTCCATTTTTCAGTAAACCTATGTGTTGAAATACTGTGAATTAAAATCAGATTTATTCTGGAAATGACTATATTAAATAGGAGCAACTTTAAATCATTTTGTGATTTATTGATTTTTAATTAATATTTTAGTTAAATATTCGTGGGCAGTTTTTAAAAAATTACTAATAATAGATCTCAAGTTAGACATTGCTAGGGACATTCAAGCTGTTTCTAAACTGCGTACCACATTCATTAGTAGTTGTTCCAGGAAAGGAAATGTGTCTTGGACAAATAAGATGGAGAAGGGTTTCATTTGTTATTCATAGACTGTTAAAAATTCTAAGAAGTCATAGATGAAAGAACCTAGTGTGCTTCATATTTCTTCGCATATGGGTGTGCCTGTGAAGACAGGCATTTGTTGTTATTAAAGCAGATAAACTTGGGCAGCCAAAGGCTACAATATTAGACTGAGATTGCAGAAAGTCTGAGATTACCAAATAGCTGTATAGGAAATAAAGGTCAACTGTTAAAAGTTTCCTACTTGTTCTTGTGAAATTACACTGCAGTCTGTCACCTCACCCTCATTACTGTTTCTTCTATAAAAGTGAATGGATGATTCCCCACATGTCAGGGGCTCTCCATGTCAGGTGTATCATGGAATAGTAACTGTATATTAATTATTCTTTCACTTTGCTTTCTGATATCCTGAGTACCTTTTAAGGTTATTAGCCTTCCTTTGAGTTGGCTAAGAGCTTGCCATTACACAACTGTCAGCTTGTAACATTTCAGTTGCTCCTGTTGTGCAGAAGTACCTGAAAATAAGAAGTGAGAGGATATTAAGGGTTGTTAGTCTGACTGTTTTAAAAGAATTACTATTTCCAGATACATTTAGAAAATACCAAGTAAGAAAAGAGATAAACATTTTAATATTCCATGATAAAAGGATTTATTTGGGTTGTATCTAGTCAGTGAATATTTATTTAGAGCTAACTATATAAAGGATGGGACTATGAAAAGATGAATTGGATGCTAATCAGGTTTTCAAAAATCCAAATAAGAAGAAACCATGCCCCAAACAGTGATAATGGATCCAGAGGTAGATCTCTTTTTTTTTTTTGAAAAAGGAGTGACAGAAATTTTTTCATGGAGGAATTAGAGAAGGCTTCCCAGAGGATGGCATCAAACTTGAACTTTAAAGAAGCAGTGATAATTGTACCAACAACGAAAAACTTACCAGATGAAAGGAAATGTCATAATCAAAATACAGCAGCAGCAGCAAGGTGAATACCCTGTACTAGAATAGCATGCAACTCAGTTTGTCAGGGTGAATGATATGTATTGATAGTCTTATATTGCAAAATCTGTCAGTTATTTATCATTTTATATTGTCTTTCATTATGCTAAGATCATTACTTTATTCAGCACAGTAATGTTTTACTAGTCTCTATTTTCAGAAATATTCCACACATATATGATTTCTAGTATCTTTCTTTTGTTTTAATTCTTCTAAATACAATTTAAAGCAATGTATTTTCTATAATTACCATTCATCTGTAAGGGCTTTGGTACCAAAATCAGTGTTTTAAATTCCATGTCTTCAAAAGCAAAAGTTCAGAATGGGTCTGGATTAGCAACAGCTTAATGATATAAATAAAATTACTAGCATCCATTCATTTACATGAGGCAACAATTCAAAGAAATGAGAGCATTTACCCTTTAAAAATAAAAAGTACACGGCATATGGCAGCCATCTTCACATATTTGAAGACCGTGATAGGGAGAACATTTCTGCACGTATATTTAGCTTTAGAGTAATGTTTTCCCAACTATAATGTGCTTGTGAATCATCCAGAGATCTTATTAATGTTGAGCATAATTCAGTAGGTCTGGGCTAAATATTCTGCATTGCCATCAAGTTTCTCCATGTTGTCTCTACTGCTGGTCTTAGGACATTTGTAATTGCAGAGCTAACAAATAACTAACAGTAATAGTGAAAAGTTAAAGGAAGGCACTATCAGCTCAGATAAGAAAGAGGTGCCTGTCATTTCAACCTACTCCACATAAAAATGGTGAGGCTTTTTTAAAAATTGAGTTCACTGCACACGCCTGTAGTTCCAGCACTTGCGGGGATTGTCAGAGCAGAGGCAGGAGCATTGCTGTGCTTTCTAGGCCAGCCTGGGCTACAGAGTAAGTTCAGTGCCAGTCTGAACTACATAGTGAGACACTGTCTCAAAAAAAAAGTTGAGTTCCAGGGGTGTTAAAGAATTATTAAATGAAATACATTTGATTAAATAACAACATAAATCATTTATTTATAAAAATGCAATAATTCTCTACTTTTTTAATGAGAATACACAAAGATAGCTATACATTTAAACTTGAAGTATCTTCTCACAGGAAATTTTATTGTTAATGTTTCTAAGTTATTTTTGTATAAAATAATATTAAGAGATGTTGGGTTAATTTTAGCATTTTTTCCTTTTTTATTTTATGGAAAAAAGTAAAATTTCATAGCAAAGTAATGGGAGAGTAACAATAGTTAATACATTGCATATTGGTATCTTTAAAGTAATTACTCAGAGTGCAAGATATGAGCGTAAAAAAATTCTCCAAACAATGTTAACACAAACCTTTCTTTACAATGAACTAAGAGAAACTAGTAGTCTAACTATCTTGTATTTTTTTCCTTTTTCCTTTCCTTCCTTTCTCCTTTCCCCCACCCCAGTTCCTCTTTCCTTTTGGACAATTTCTTCCCATTTCACAATACCTATGGTTCATTTTGAACCTTATTTACTCTTTCAGTTTCTAACACCAGGAAAACAAAGTAGTATTTACACAAGTGAGTCTGCTTGATTTATTTTACTTATGAATATGGTCTCAAGTTGCTTCCATTTACCTATAAAAGTCCCAAGTTTATCCTACTTTATGACTAATACTCCATTATATAGACATCCTTTTTTGTCCATTCCTTGGTTAGTGGGCATTTGAGTTGTTTCTAAGATTTAGCTATTACAAATTGTGCTACTATAAACAGTCACACATATATTGTTGTGCTATGATGTTTTTCCATGGTAATTGAGATTCAATTTTAGGCTTTTTATAAAATGAAAAAATATTCACTTATATATGCTGTAGCTCATATGATGTCATCTCATAGGAATCAACACATTATTGCTAAGGTTGATTAAATAGTTTTTGCCACAGATGCTAGTTTGATAGAAATTGCATTGTAGACAGTTACAAAATATATATTTAAAAAAGCCAAATATTTTGTTTTCACATATATGTAAACTCTTAACAGATTAAATTGGGTCTCAAAAACCTTATGCAAAACTCAAAATAATTTTAGGCAAATTGCCTAGCTAATTTTAATTTGCAAAATTCAATATTGGCTAGATATTCTCTAAAAATTCTCTTTCAAATCTAAATTTCTGCTGTCCTCTTTTTGTTGTGCTTCACTATGAATTTTTATATTTCTTGAAGTCATAGCATCAGCACCAGTCAGAGTCTGAGATTCTTTTAACTCTTTAGAGTGCTGCCCTGAGCCTACTTTTTGTGAATATCTCTAAAAGCTAAAATCTATTTCCAGTTTCATAATTGTGCTGTCAGTGGATACGAACTTTTTTCTGGTATTCGTAAGAACTTCATAAATTTTATTTCTAACTATGTTACACTCACAACTGAATTGATTATCTGTTGAATTTTTATTTTGTGCTCTTCTGGTTAATTTGGATATAGTCTGTACAGTCCAGTTACTTATCATCTACTTATGAGTGGAATAGAGTGGTGAACAGAGACTATAGTAAGTTCTGTGAAAAGAATCTCTTCAAGATGCTATGTAATTCATAGAACACCAAACCCAGGAGAGGACAGAGAAAGGGATTTAGAAAAGGCTTTCATGAGTAGCCAAAACATAAGCTGAGTCTTGAAGAGTCAGAGTTAGCCAGGCAAAGGTAGAGATGGACCAGGAAACTAGCAGCCAGCATAGTAGAGGCATGGAAGCATGAAACAGCATTGTAGGCATGAGGGTGTACTGTCACTGGAGTATCAAATAAGATTGGAGTTGAGGCAGGTTCTTTATGTGGACTCCCAAGAGTTTGGCTCTGTTCCCTTAGCTAGAGTAGGCATGGATGAGATTTGGAGATGTTAGAGGATAAGACTGGGATACTACTGGGCTAAGATTACCTGGGTGAGAGATGATCAAGGTTATACTGGGCCTCCACTGCCCCGCTTTCCGTCTATGGTAGGAAGCTGGTCGTGAGCCCTTCCACCTCACACTCACCCACCCATCTCATACACTATCCCACTCTTTTCGCAGCCATGACCCCTGAGTCTTTAGCCTCAAGGTTGCATTTAATGTCTTCTTTTTCTTTTCTTTAACTAGTGGAAAATACTGAAAAGCATTATGAACCAATATAACATTTCTATCTGAAATTTCCCTCTAGTGTTTTTATGCAATAACTTTTGTGCTCTGTTTTGACATAATTGAGATCTAGTATTTTTTAGCTCATAATTGACCTTTTAATGAATTGTAGGTCCTAGTCTTAGGGCCCTTTTTTTTTAACTACAGACTTTGAAATACATCTAGCTATTAAATTACAGGTCTTTTAAAAAATTTGTGAAGTAGCTGGGCGTGGTGGCGCACGCCTTTAATCCCAGCACTTGGGAGGCTGAAGTAGGCGGAGCGTTGTGAGTTCGAGGCCGGCTTGGGGCTACAACGCGAGCACAAGGCCGACCTGAGCTACATAGTGTGACCCTGTCTCGAAAAACTAGGGCCAGGAGTTTGGCTCAGTGGCTTAAGTGCCTGTCTTACAGGTGCGAGGTTGTGAGTTTGATCCCTGGTGCCACAATTTGTGAAGTGTAAATACATACATATCTATGAAAGAAAATAAAGAAAAACAACAGTAAATATAAGATGAAAGCTCAGTAGATGGAACTAATTTATTGGATCATGGCTTGAAAATAAAATTATTCCAAAGACTATTTTTTTCAAAAGAGTTGAAATTATAGCGCAACTTTGCTGTAAAAATAAAAACAATACTAAAATAAACTATCTGTTGTCTCATTTATCTTTGAATAATTTAAGTCAATAATTGATCTCAATTTCAAAAAAGTTTTCTGAAACATGCTAAAAAGTTATTCCAGATAATAAAAGGAATAGAATAATATAAAATCTTCCCTTGCCTTTTTTATTCAAGAGTGTTAGATACTATCCTGGTGTTTTTGTTATCTAGCCATCATCATAGTCAAAAAGAAGCAGAGGTTATGGGCTATATCCAACCTCTCAATGAACAATTTTAAAAAAGAAGGCTTTTAAAAAGTAATTTCAATTTAAGCCATATATTATTTAGTAGTGTATACCTTTTGGTGTTTGTTTATTATTAGAATTCACTTGATTTGTTTATAAGTCATGCATTAATAATATATAGAAAATTACTGAGCAAACCATGGCACACATAAACCATCAATAAATATTTATTGAATCTAATTAAAGTTCACTAGTCAGTGATTCTAAAGCAGCGGTGAAGACTTCCTTTCCTAGGGGAGAAAAATATATTGGAATTTCTGTGTTTTCTTAAACCCCACCACTTCTCAGAGATTTTTGTTTGGCCTGTCCTCTGTGGATAGGAATGTAGTGTGAGAGTGCTGGCTTATTCTCTACCACCTGAGTTTGCTGAAGCAGAAGAAATGTAGTGAACCACTGAGAAGTGTGCTATGAATTAAATTATAGCCAGTTTCAAATTTTGTTCTTAAGCTAAAGATTTTTAAAAGTAGGGCATGGAGTATAACCTGGGAATTACTATATTGGAAAAAACTCAGGTAATCTGCTAAATTTAAGAACTCTCATGAACCATAGATCATTAAAGAAAAAAAATGGATTCCTTCAGCAGGGTACTCAGTGGACATCACTGTTGATATTAGCTAAACTTCTGCTATAAACGAAAGGTATCAAAAAGGATATACACTCCTTTACACATTTTTTTCCTGCCTACCTATAGTAGTCCAGTAAGTAGTGAACATTAAAAAAAGTCATTAAAGTAGAAGAAATGTGGGTATAAAACTGTAAGAAAATGTTTCATATTAGGTTGTCATACACTGAAAGTATTAAGGTCTTTCCATATGCTTCTTAGCATTTTCCTTTCCATTTTAAATGCTGTTCATTTAGTGTTTCAGCCACACTTTTGTGCTCAAAACCAAGATCAATTCATTTCCTGTGGCTCATTTTTATCTGATAATAGGCACGCCAGTGTAAATAATGGGCAGGTGCAATTATATCTATACAAGAAGACTGTGCGGTAGTTCTGGTCTATTGTGCTCTGTTAAACCAATTAAGTATCATAAAGGCCCTGTATGATTAAAGAGGTGTATGGACAGATTGAATGTGTTTAGAGAGAAGTGGCCTAGAAGGAAAAGAATATAAGTGAACCAAAACATAAAAGAATTAAAAGGTAAAAGGCCATATATTTAGACTCCAAAGATAAAGTTTAGCATACTATGGATGGTTCAGGTAGATCACATTTAAGATCTCTTCCACCTCTTATTCCATGATTATAAATACTCAAGTGTTTTCTGCTTCCCTGAATGTGTATCCTTTTTTACCTATATTAACATTCCATAAGCCAAGATTTGCTTTTCTAGATGCCACTTTACCAACTTCTTTGTTCTACCTTTAGGATATTCTGGATTATTTTCTTAACATTACTGCTCTGTATTACTTTATATATTTTTTTTTGAAAGATTCCACTAAAAACCTATTCATCTCTTCATGACAGCCTGCCACATTCAACTTGTCTGGCCCCACCTGAGCCCAAAATCTCATTCCCTTAACTTAGATTAACATCTCTTTATGTAATGAGTACATCAATCATGTTCTTATCCCTTTACAAAATGAAAACAATTAAGGCTCCACATTTACGTTTTGCACACACATAGAGTTGTCTCTTACTCCACAGTTGCTTTTTAGAAACAGAGCTTATTTTTGTTATAAGAAAGTTTGGTTATTTACGTTGTTAAACTGTCTTCTTTACCTATTTCTGACTGCAAATTATGAACATAAGAATAATATTACTTCGTTACTTCATTATTTTAAAATTTTTGGTGACTTAAAAGTAAGTTAGATTTTTAGGGGGTTCAGAATTTTTTTTTCTTTTACACTATCTGGGAAAATATTTAAATTATGTTTGATTAAATTATTTTTAAAATAAGTAAAATTGCAAGGACAATCTTTAAGTTGCTTCAGAGTAAATACTTTTAACTTACTTTTTTTTGTTGTTTGTTTGTTTGTTTTTGAGACAAGGTCTCACTATGTGGTTCTGGCTGGCCTGGACTCAGTATGTAGCCCAGGATGGCCTCCCAACTTGTGGCAAACCTCCTACCACAGTCTCCCAAGTGCCAGTATTGCAGGAGTACACCAACACACCTGGCATTTTCACTTATTTTTGAAGCATTCACCAAAAAAGAAACAAATGGAGTATGAATTGAAGGTTATATTTATTCATAATAGAATAATGACTTTGGTAGACTAGCTAAGACTAATATTTCTTGGAAAATTATAAAGAAGCTATTCACTACTTAGATTGGTCTCTTGTACCACTATTATGAATTATATTTTATGTCTGTAGTTAGTATGTTATAATAAATTTGTGATTTTTATTTATTCTCATAAGACCTTAGCAAGCATTTTAAAGATCTTTGCATCTTCTATAGTTTAATATTTGTTTTTGGTTTCTTGCATAAAGACATGCTAACCAACTTGCTTATTTTGGTATATCAGCAAAATCAACTTCCTTAAAACACAGGAAAGCTTCATAACTTCTGCTGTTTGATATCTTTCATAAACTTAATTTGTACCCACACTAATCTGTTTTTTTCTTTTAACTTTAAACAGCCTCGCAGTGAGAGAATTTCTTTGTCTGGATGACCCACCAGGTCCATTTGATAGCCTAGAAGAAAGCAGGGTAAGTGCTGTATTGTACATCACGTGAAAGCGGAAGTAATACAGTACAATAACTACATTGTTCTTCAAATGAATTACCAAGCAGCAAAATATTATTTCACACTGCAATAGTTTTGCACAAAAGTTTTTAATATTTCAGCCAAAGTTTTGTTTGATTGAAATACATGGAAGTTATACATGCCATGTGGAAGATCTAAAATTAAGCCTCTTTTTAACTGTTTAAAAAAAATAAAAATTTTTCTGGAATTTAGTTTCACTTCATTTAACAGTATTATTTGTATGTTGAGTTTTCATCCATCTAAGTATCCATGAACCTACAATTAAAATCAAACCTACAATTAAAATCAGACAATTAAAATCAAACATACCTCCTCAGATGGAAGTGATTTTCTGTTATCCATTCAGCTTGTGTTTGATGCTATTCAAATTAATTGACATGGTAGAGTGACCTATTTCTTGACACAATGGGCTAGATTCACGAACAGATTTGGTAATAACAGATTAGTTTGAATTTTATGCAAGTTTTCCCCCAAAATGGTATTTAATTGGTAAAGATGTAACTGGTAGATTTATGTTTTTCAGTTAGACTGAGATAGTTCTTCATGTTGGCGTGACTACTGTAACTTAAAAAAAAAAAAAAACAACCTTACTGAAGTAAAATCTTCATCCATAAAACTAAGCCATTTGTTGTTCTATTGTAAATGTATATTTTAGTAAATTTATAGGCTGTTTCACCATCATAATCCTGTTTTGGAGTATTCTCATCACCTCAAAAACAAAAATTTCTTTTTTTTAATTTTAAAAAGAAGAAAGAGTAAACATGACATAGAATTTCAAAACAAAATAAAAGGAGATTAACAATGGTTGATATATTGTGTGTTGTTTTCTTCAAAGTAGTTGCTCAGATTACAGGATATAGGCATGAAAAATTGATCAATGAAAGCACAAACTGTTCTTTTTGATGAACTAATAGAGATTAGTAGTATAATTATCTATCTTGTACATATATATAATCTTTTCTCTTCTTTCTTTTCTCCTTTCCCCCATTCCAGTTGTTCTTTCTTTTTGAGTAATTTCTTCTCCTTTCACTTTCACAATATGTACTGTGCATTTTGGACCTTATTTACTCTTTCAGTTTTTTACTCTAGGGAAACAATACACTGTTTACACATGCAAATCTGATTTATTTTACTTATAAGTATGGTCTCAAGTTGCATCCATTTACCTATAAAAGCCTCGAATTTATCCTTTATAGCTGAGTAGTACTCCATTGTATAAAAATGCCACATCTTTTTTATCCATTCCTCGGTTTATGGGCATTTGGGTTGTTTCCAGGATTTGGCTACTACAAATTGCGCAGCTATAAACATAGGTGCCTGTATATCACTGTGTATGATGTTTTCAATTCTTCCAGGAAAATACCTAAAAGAGGAATAGCTGGGTTGAATAGGACCTCCAATCCTAGTTTTTTGAGGAACCTCCACACTGATTTCTACAGTGGTTGTACCAGTCTACACTCCCACCAAAAGTTTCTACAAGCCATTTTGCACTCGGTCAGTCTGCACACCCAACCCAAGGCAACCACTAATCTTTCACTCTCTATAAATTTGTCTGAACTAGATATTTCATATACATACGGTTATATATGTCTACATATAGATATATAAAGACACAAATATAAAACTAGTATATGATATTTATAATCTTTTTCACCTAGCATCACCCATTGAGGATATTTATAGCCTTTACTGCTATTTCATTGTTTCATTACTAAATGGTTTTCCATTGTATGCATGTACATATGCCACACTTTCTTTATCTAGTTACCAGATGAGAAATTTGCGTTATTACCAGTTTTATACTATTATGAATAATGCTGTGAGCAATTTCATAGAAGTAGGCATATGTTTTCATTTTTCTTGAGTTGATTCTTAGGAGAGGAATTTTTTGATCATATAACAAGTTTATGTTTAGCCTTTTAAAAAATTGATAAACTGTTTCTTAAAATGGCTATGCCATATTACATTCCCACTAGTAATACAGGCTTGTTTTAGTTTCAACAAACATTTGATATCATCCACCTTCATTTCTGAATGATAGCTTCACTGACAGGTATTTTCTTCCAGCACTCTGAGTGTGTCATTGCACTGCCTTCCAGCATTAATTGGTTCTGATGAAAAGTCAATCTTTAATTATATTGTTGTTTCCATGAGTCATTTACCCTTGCTTCTTTCAAGATCTTCTCAACCTTTGACTTTCAATAATTTGATTATGCTGTATCAAGTGGTGAATCTCTTTGTTTATCTGACTTTGGCTTTCAAGTTTCTTAGACCTGTAGGGCAGATTAATGCCCTACATCAGACGGAAATTTGTTAGCCATTATTTCTTCAAATATTTTTTTCAGTCCCATTCTCTCATCAGCTTCAGGACTCCCATTATCTTGGAAACTTGTATACTTCATGTTGTGCCACATATCTCTGAAGTGATGCTCATTCATCTTCATTTTTTCTCTATTCTGGAGATTAGATAATTTCTGTTGATCTGCCTTCAAATTCTTGGATTCATTTTTCTACTGTGTCAAATCTGCTATGGCAAATCTTGTTAATTTTTCATTTCAGTTATTTTTCAAATCAAGACTGCATTTATTTTTATCATTCTTTATTGAGGATCTCCATTAAGTAGTAAAGATCTCTAATGCTATTATTTTAGCCATCTAATATATGTAACACCTTCTTTAAAAATTATGGTCAGCCAGGCATGATGGCGCACACCTTTAATCCCAGCACTCGGGAGACTGAGGTAGGAGGAGCATTGTGAGTTCGAGGCCGGCTTGGGCTACAACACGCGCGCAAGGCCGGCCTGAGCTACATAGTGCGACCATGCCTCAAAAAACTAAGACCGGGAGTTTGGCTCAGTGGCTTAAGCACCTGTCAGCAGGTGGGATGTTGTGAGTTCGATCCCCGGTGCTGCAAAAAAAAAAATTATTGTTCACTATAGCTAATACTTGAGGATATTTGAGATAACCTCTGTTAACTGCTTTTTTTCCTAAGTATGCTTAGATTTACCATTTCATGTCTCTTAAATTTTTTGAATACTAAACATTTTAGGCAATATATTTTGACAACTCTTGATTCGGAGTGGTTGTTATTGTTCTTATTTGTGTCTGCTTAGTAACTTGGCTAAACTAAATCTCTTGAGTTTGTCTACCCAGCAATATGTGGTCATGCTTCTGGTTGTTTCATTACTTTGATCTGTAGTCCGTTTAGAGATTTAGCATCTGACTGTAAGCGTACATTGAACTAAGGAAAATAATTGCTTATCATTTCTTTTCCACTTCACGTATTCCATGGTTTCATTCGTTTAAATGTAGTATTCTTTCTTACTGCAAGAAATTCTTGCATTTGTCTTTTTTTCAAGAATTGATTATATTTTCAGTATCTTTTAGTTCAAAATACACACTAGCCACTGCAAGTTAGGTATTATGATTGAAAAAGGAAAGTGTGGAAGTTGATTTGAGCTAGAGCTTCTCGACCCCCACACTATAGGCTTTTGGGCCTGGGTAAGTCATTGTAAGAGGTAGAAGTTCATTGCCAAGTGTCCTCTGAGTTTAAAGTTACCCTCAATTTGGAACAACTAATTTAAGTAATCATCAAAGCTGTATTAAATTTACATGCACAACAAAGTAATATGAAATGTATCTCCAAGAAGTTTCCTTGGCATTTTCTAAAACTGTACTTGAAAATAAGTATTCATTTGAGTAATATATTTAAGGAAATTCTATGCTAGGTTTTCTTCAAAATAAAACATACAGTAACCTTGTAAGATATGTATCTCTGTATTATAAGACTTTTTTTTTTCAGCCTGAGTTTCACTATGCTGTTCAGACTGGCCTTGAATTCACTTTGTAGCCCTGGCTGGCCTCAGAGGCTGATCCTCCTGCCTCAGCCTCTCGAGTACTGAAATTACAATATGAAATTTTCTTAAGCACCCTCTCATTTTAAGAAAAATTCTAAAATGACCTATTAATCCACATCCCATGGAGTATAAAATTAAACTTATTCAAAGAATGATGAAATTTCAAAAATCTAGTAAGTCTGTCTTTAACCTACTTCTCCCAACACCCCATTGAAGGCACTCATTTCTTTCCCCTCATATACCTATACTAGAAGAGATTAAAGCCAGTGACATAAATTTAGTCTACCTTCTTTTGAGAAATTCAAATCTACTATCAGTAGCAGTATAATGTAGTTGAACGAAACAAGATTTTACTAGACTAGCATTAATGAATAATTTAGAATGAATTATAGTAAACTTTAAAGGAACTTTAGTACAAATAACTAAAGCCAAAATCCTTAAACTTTCTATTCTCCACTTAAATTCCAAACTTAAGTTATTCTACAAGTTGTTTCTAATTTTGAGCAATTGAGAAGGATAAGTAATTGACACAATCTGAATTATACAATGAATCTGTCTTTTAAAGTCATTTGTTAGCCGATTTTCCAGTACCAAGGGAATAATCTGAACTCTATCACAGAGGAAAATTATATATATCATAGATTTTCCTTTAGTTAGCAGTAGGAACATGAGCAATTTTTATGGTTTCATTATTAGGACTAAATACTTCCATCAACATGTTAGGAAAACGAAGACCTTTAACGTACTACTTCCTACTCATATACACATCTTTCCTAAGATCCCATAATGGAATGGTTTTTATTCTTGGAAGAAACTCAAGGATTTATATAAAGTTTATATAAATAAACTCTACCATTTAGCAAATAGTCCTCAAAATTGGAATTATTTGGTAGTAAAATATTTTCTTCAACTTCACAAAATATTTTCTTCGACTTCACAACAAATTACTTCCCAAATTTGATAATTAGTTTGTACTTTTACCCACAATATACTTCCCCATTGCTCCATAGCACCACAAATTGTATTGTCAGCCTTTTAATTTTAGCCTAATTATCTTGACTATCAACTGATATTGAAAGTAGCTCTTTAAGACTTCTCTTCTGTAAATTTCCCATTTGCATGCTTTGACATGTTTTCTGTGATTTTTGTTTCTCCCCTACAACTTAGGTCATAAAGATATTCTTCAAAATTTTTCCCTAGCAAGCTTAAACTTTGACTTTTCACATCAAGTTCTTTAGTACAGTTACCTTTTTTTGTGTGAATGGTCATCCATCCCAACATCATTTATTGAGATGTTCATCCTTCCTTTACTAGTTAGGAACTCTTCCTCAATCATAAATCATTTGTTATGTCTGTTTGTGGTCAGTCAGCTCTGTCGCAGTCTGTTTCTCTGTCCTTCTGCCAGTAGTAGACTGCTAATTACAGTAGCTTCTTAAACCTTAGTGTCTGGCAGAGAAAGGGTTCTCTGCCCTACTGTTCTTCAGAATTCTAAATTACAGTCATGTATCAGTACTCGCTGGCTTCAGAACTCATCATACCCATTTCTAATAGAATTCTGATGAGAAAAAAACATTCTGGCCTTCAGTGCTCACTGAGGACCTGTTGAGCTTGCTAGAACTTGTCTGAGTCACCACACAACTCCGAGGAAGAAAATACTTTTATCGTGTTTTTCTGTAATTAATTACTTTTCATCTCTAATTTTATGTTTCTGTACTATAAATTAACTTCCTTAGTATTAGCCCAGTACAATGTGAAAGTTTTAAAGTACTTCCACAAATTATTTCTGATTATACTTTTTCTTTTGGGAAAAATTCATTTGATACTTGTTGGTTTGGGCAGTGCCAGAATAAATTAATGACAAGTACCAGAATACCACAGTATTACTGTTACATTTGATTTTATGTATTTATTTTTTTATGTCACGTCCTTGCTGAAATCTCTCTTTAGTTTGTAGATTCTTTTGGATTTTCTGAATAGTCAGTCATATCCCCAACAGTATTAACAGTTACGTTTTCTTTTTCTTTTTTAACCCTGTCATTTCATTTTCCTGTATTACTGTGCTAGCTTGGTCCTTTGGAGGTAAATTAGAGCCATTATGGTGGGCATCCTTTTCCTGTCTCCCTAACTTTAAAGGAAACGATCCTATACTTCACTGTTAGATGTGGTGTTATCTGTAAGCTGTTAGTTATGAATTATTTTTGTTTATCATCCTTATTTTTATTGTTAGGTTAAGGAAGTCATCTATTTCTAGTTTGCTAAATGTATGTGTTATTAATGCTTTTACTTGTATTCATAAAGATGATCATCAGAGATTTTTTCTTTGATTTTAGTGTGGCAAATTATGTTCATAAATTTTTCAGATGATAAAAAGTTACTTATTTGTGAGATTAATTGAGAAATTCAGCATATTTTTAATTGAATTATAGTGATTTTACTTAGAATTTTTGAGTCTGTAATTTTCCTGTTACTGCCATCATTGAAACTTCTATCAATACCAATTTTCTAAGTTTTTGTTCTTTAGAACTGTTTGAGTAGGATCACAGTGGTATTATTTATTCTTGAGTGTTCCTTAGAACTTGCATGTAAACCTGAGTCTGGTGTTTCCTTTAGTTTGTCTTCAGTTTTCAGATTTTTAACAACTGTTCTTGTTTCTTTAATGACTGTGCTGCATTCAGATTATCTGTTTTGGAGGAGATCAATTTTGATAGTTTCTATCTTTCTGAAAATTGACCATATTTGTTTATATTTTAAAATACATTTATGTAAAGTAGCTCATAGTGTACTCCCATATTTATTTTTTAAATCTTACTATAATATGTATCTACTTCCAGGCTCATTGGCTTAGTACTATAATTATCGAGAAAAGGGACTTGTAATTGTAAGTCTCCATAGCACATAGGGACTAAAATGCCAAGATAGCAGTGATCTAAAAACAGTGTAAAGAACAAATCATTTGAATTGTTTACATATTATTTTATCTTTAAGAATGTGCTTGAGGAAGACACTGCATCAGTAATTTTATTCTTTATCTGTGTGTGTGTGTGTGTGTGTGTATTGTTAAGGCTTTCTGTGAAACTTTAGAGGAGACCAACTACCATTTACAGAGAGAACTACTTGAAAAACAAAAAGAGGTGGAATCCCTGAAGAAACTACTTAATGAGAAGCAACTTCACATAGACACCTTAGAAAACAGACTCAGGTAGGGGTGATGCTTATATTTGTAGTCTTACTAATTCAGGTCCCAGTGCTCTAGTTCTAAATGTCCTTCATATTTTAATATGATTTACCATGTTTCTCAGTCTGAACGTAGTAGAATCTTGACCTTGTAAATTGGAAAAGTTATCTTTAGATTTAATTTAGGAAGCTGCACATTTGAAGGATGGGAAACATCAGGTAAATCAACATTTCATTGTTCAGCATAAACACAAATCATTGTAATGCATCTAAATAGCATTTTTGTTTCTAGACATATATGCCAACTTTTCACGTGTGAAAGTTCTGGTATATCTTTATATTAGCATATATTGAATTGATGTTGAAACTCATTTTAAATTAATTACAGCTACAAATTTCTGTAATGACTGCAATGGGGAGCAACTACCCATGTGATTAGATATAACGCCTAAAGACTACAGTCACTACATGTAGTCACAGAAATGAACATATACCCATTTTATTCATGGAAAATAACTTTTTGCTTTTAAACATACTTTTAGAACATTGTCTCTAGAACCTGAAGAATCATTTTATGTGTCCGAAACAGAAAATGGACAGATCCTAAGGGTGAAGACCTCTGCACTTACGATTGACCAAGACGTCTTAGATGAAGAATCTAGGTACATAATGTTAACTTTATTGTAGCCTAATCATTTAAATAGTTGCAAGGAAATTGTTCTAATACTCCATATTTTTTATGAATTTGATGTTATTGTACCGTGCATCTGCTGAGCTAATAGAAAAAGACTGTAAGGTACGTTCTCTCTAAAAATGTGTCTTAGGCATCAGCCTAGTACATTTTGAAGCAATGTCTGGATTAACTGGACTTTGACAAAGTTAATTCATTAGTTTTGTAAATCTTAACAAATTAATTTTCCTTTACCACCCATTTTCCATTCATAAAGTAGAATGCTGTAATAGCTACCATCCTGTCTAGCTCATAGGAATGATGAAAAAATAATGTATTTAAAGCACATAGAACTTTTATTGCATACCTGTCCAGGTACTTATTAATACTTTAGTAGTAATGTTTGAGCTATAATGATGAGAACAGTTTTTTGGTAAATGTATTTTCACTCTAGATTTTTTAGTGATAAATGGTAATTTAGAGACTTGAGTTTAAGAATATCTCCAAAAGTATTACTAGATACCTGTCATTTAAAAATACTAAATTTCTGATAGAATATATGATTATGTATATATTAAATATTTAAACAGTCTTTCCATGGGTAAAAGATTTTTTGAAGTAATGCTAAATAGAGAAATAGCATGCATCAAGTCTTTCACTGACGTATTTCTCTTTTTTTTTACAGAGCTGATAATAAGCTACACTTAAGTTTTAGTGACCCTGAAAATGCTATATCAGAAATAGAAGTGGCAGAAGTGGCATATAATGCTGAAGAAGACTAACACAACGCAAGCACTTCCCTCCATTTCAACACATGGGCAAGTTTAGAGTAGAGTGGCAGATGCCATTTAAAATGAAAGACTGAAACAGTTGCAGAAAACTAGAATTTAAATGTATAAAGTTTACATAAAGTTTTTCTAAGTTATTGGAGTCATGAATACATTTACTGCTGCTTTTATCCAACCTTGTATTTAATATACTGAAAAGAAAAAAATCTAGTTAGAGTTCTGTTACCACGGGCTGGAGATTTAGCTCAGTGGCATAAGCGCCTGCCTGACAAGTGCGAGGTTGTGAGTTCGATCCCCAGTACCAAAAAAAAAAAAAAGAATTCTGTTACCAATGCCCACATTCTTAAATACTGTGCATAAATTATTATGTTGTCTTCCTATAATGTTGCTCCAAACTAGTTTGTGTGCCTGTGTATCTATTTGCACCTATTTTAAATCACCAGTTATGTTAGTCAAATGGAAATTAATTGCATGTTACTATCTGTGTGACACTTCTTTGTATCTGTGACGTATTTTCATTAATGGCTTAAATCAGTAAATATATTAAAGATGAAATGAGTATTAAATGTTGACATGTTTATCATCTCTAAATAAAAGTAACTTATCAAAATGTTAATATATAAAACAACAAGATGATTCTTAGTACCAAAGGAAAACTATTTTAAAGAACTATTGTCATATGCTAAAGTGGCAAAATAGCCTTGATTTTAAAATTCAGTTCATAATATCGAGATACTGTAAGTATCCTAGTTTATTAATGTTATAGCTTGTTATTTTCTACATTTTAGATTTCTACCTGTAGATCAGTGAGTTTTCCTCTTTCAAAATACTACCTCTTTTGGCTATTTTGCATATTCTTTTGAAAATACAGATTCTAAGGAAGTAAGGAGTTAAAAAACACAATAAAAAGCCATATATACTACAAATTCCCTAACTAGCTTGACACTTGGCATTGCATTTTTATTTCTGTACATATGAAGATGTTGTTATATGTAGTATGACTGATTTTCTTTTTAATATATTTAGCCAAGTGATGCACTTTATAATTAAACTACTTTGTGCCAAGTTTAATTGGTGAATTTCTTTAATAAGGGTAGTGAACTGGAAGAATTATGTAGTGCCTTTACTATTTCACTTTTTACAAACATCTCTTAGGGTGTGAGTCAACTTCACGAAAATGTTTATGCTTGTTTCAGCTCTATGTATATCGAAAGTGCCTTGTTTCATTTTTATAATATGACATTATTTGGTGATTCTGTTTCTACTGTTTTGCATATTGCTGTTAATATGTATTGCAGTGGTAGCATTTTGAAATCCCAGCTGGTATACTGAACTACGTAAGCTTTATAAAACCTGAGGAAACCTTACTGGGGATATAGAATAACAATCTTTGAGGGGTTTTTTTTCCCCTTTGTTACCTAAAAGTTTACCAGTATCTTACTGTGCATATTAAGTTGTGATTGTTTAAAATTCTACTGACATAAATCAACACATTCAGTGGATGTTGTTAACCTTTGTTCTTAAAAGGAAACTATACCAAAGTACCCAAATTTTAAGTCCGTGTCAGAATATACAAGTATTCTGGCTAGGAACATTTTCCATGAAGTATATTAGAAATGTGTTTATAGTAGCCGGGCGTGGTGGCGCACGCCTTTAATCCCAGCACTCGGGAGGCTGAGGTAGGTGGAGCGTTGTGAGTTCGAGGCCGGCTTGGGCTACAACGCGGCGCAAGGCCAACCTGAGCTACATAGTGCGACCCTGCCTCAAAAAAAACCAGGGCCGGGAGTTTGGCTCAGTGGCTTAAGCACCAAGGCTGTGAGTTCAATCCCTGGTGCCGCAAAAAAAAAAAAAAAAAAAAGAAATGTGTTTATTATTTTTAGAGGCAGAAATAAACATAATAAACTAATGTGCTTACTCATTTTCAGATTACTCTAGGCTTTTTTAAAAAAAGTTTATTGTGAACAATCACTTAAATTAACACTAATTGACATTAATAGTAAAACAAGATGATCTTTGCCAAGTTCCAGGTAAGTATAGTGCTACATGTCTATCTTAAAGGGAACCATGTACTTTAAAATCACATTTTTAAATTAAAGATTGTATGTAAAGCTTTGTGTGGAGGGAAAGAAACTGTTTATTAGGTAAACCACTATAATTTATATTTAGAATTTACTTTTTTACTTGTACAATGCGTTTTACTCCCAGTATTATATTCTTTTAATAAATTATTTTTTCATTACAACAGTAGCTGTGTTTTCCAGTGTCGAATACCATATTCTCCTCTACTTTCCGTGCTTTCCCTCTCCCTACAATTATTGTAAATTGAATTATATCTAAAGGCTATATATCACAGATGTGGAATGAGTCTGATTTTCTAAGTTTCTGTTTTATTTCATTGATCATCAAAAGCATTTGTGGATAGGTGCAGTGCACTTCAAATGTAACCAATATTAATAAATAAATTGTAAATGAATCAAAATTTTGTGTATAATCTTGTAGCTTAAACTTTTAAGACTTAAGTTCATGTGTAGGTAGTGCTACCATCCAACGTAGCATTTTAAAATGTGTTTCGTCTGTCTGCTACTCTGAGACCACCCACTTAAAGTGCATTTATTTAGAAAACTGTTCCTTGGGTAAATCATCTATATAGTCTGGGCAACAGTCTGTCATATTAGAAGGGAAGCCTGGGCCCTAGGTCCTGAAAATAATTTGTCTTATTTTGAAATAGATTCTATTACTTATAGAAGAATTTGGGAATTATGGTGAAAGAAATTCGTATGCCCAACTACTGGAGAGAGAAATCTCAATTTCACCTTAAGTGATCATCAGAAGGCTACATAGTGAAACACATTCCTGCTCATCGCCTTACCCTTACTGCATTCTCCTTTGTCTTTTTAGCCCTCGACTTTGAATGGCAAAAACAATCCTTGAAACTTACATTTTCAGTGCTTATGTTTTTAAGACTGACAGCTGCTATATCACAGAAACCCCTTTGTGAGGACCCGAGGAAGAAAGTCTCTTTGGGCTCACTAGTAGTAATACCTGTTCTTTTCTTGACCAGTTAATTTATTTTTAACCTTGAAGACTGTTACTCTCTTAAACTCTTTGTAAACACTGTAAGACAAATTATAGTTCACCTGGAGCTGCTATATAGGATTGTATAGCTTATCCTTTTGAATAATAATCATGATCTTGTTTATTTATCTTATTTCTTAAATCCCAATTTTTTTTTCCTATTTAAGTTAGTCCATTAGAATACATGTCTTTTTATTCTGACATGGTCGAATGACATGTTAGACTACACATACTAAGAAATTGCCAGTCTGTACTTGATCTGACACTTACCACCACGAGTAAGTGACACCAGTGATTACAAAAACTGAATTATTCCCCCATTTTTAAAAGTGCATTTTTGAATTTGAATAAGGTCAGTGAACATGGAATGCAAATTTAGATATGCTAGCATGTAGGAAGTTATGGGTAGGTTTTTGCCCAGAAACTAACAATTATGGATAAAATCATGACTGTGGATGTAACTACAGCCTCAAGTTTGAACATACCTCACTTGCCACTTTCTTGCATTCATCATTCACAGGAAAGAGCACTGTCATCTTTACACAAAACAGTGCAGCCAGTGTACATTCAGTAAGTGAAAGGTAGTGGGTGCTTTGTGATAGCAGATACTGGTGAGAATATGTTATTAATCTTAAATGACAATGTTAACAGTCTAATTGTAATCAAACTGGTATTAGCATTAGTCACGTGATAACTGAAGTCCTTCTCTGAAGTGTGATACATGAAAACCCTTCCATGGAGTTATTAAGTCTAACTGGAGGATTCTGTCTTCATAATTAATTGATCTGCCAGTCTAAACTTTCTGTTCCTTTGGACAGCTGGCACTGTTCATTAGCTGACCCAACAAATATTTATTTGCATCCCTTTTCTGCTTCACTACTACCATGATAGGAACTAAAAAAACTGTCTTCTCAGCTCCTCTTAGTCTTAGATTTGATCTGTGTTACTGCTATGGCTGAGGAGACAAATGGGAGTGTGTGGTAGGTTCCAGGAAATCTTTTCTGGTAAGGAGATGACTGCACTGCAGACATAGTCGTCGTCTTCCTCTTGTTTTGACCTCACATGATGTTTAGTGGCGCTGCAGCAAACATTTTGCAAAGCAAAGTCTGACCAACAGAGGAGAGCAAAGAATCTTGAGTCTCCAACCACCCTTTAAGCCACTGATAAACTAGTTTGTGTTTAGTTTGTGAATTGTAAATTCAAGGGGAAAAAGCTTTTCAAAAATAAAAAGATTTTCTAACTATTAATGATACTGTACATTTTGTCAGCAAGGAAAAAGTTAAGAAAACTAAAGGAAAACAATGTCTATTAGACTTACCAAAAGTCCCTTCTAAGGCTTCTAGAAAATGAAATATGTATGAAACAGAAAACAATGTTTCTGTACACATACATATAATATGTATGTAATAGGTTTGCTTGACCTATTATAAAATGCCACAGACTTTAATGGCTTAAACCACAAAATTTCATTTTCTTATAGGTCTGGAGGCTAGAAATTCACAATCAAGGTGCTGGGAAGACAGGTTTCATTCAAAGGCCATTTCTTTTGTAGGCAGCAACATCTGGCTTGTGTTCAAATGACCTCTTGTGTGTGAGTTTTGAATGCATATCTGATACATCTTATAAGGAAATCAATCAAGCCAGATCAAGGCCTCAGCATTATGACCTCATTCAACCTTAATTTCTTCTTTAGAGACCCCATCTCCAAATAGGACCACACTGTAGGCTTAAATCAATGTACGAATGGAGAGGGTGTATGTAACTGTAGTTCATACTAGTATAGTGTGGCTGTAACATCATTAAATGTTTGCAAAGATAGCTCCCAATTCAAAGGATTAGACAACCTATTCTTTCATCTGTTCATTCAGTAAATATTGATCCTCCATCGTGTGTTGGCCCTGACTTGTAAAAATTTTTTAAGAGACTCCTTCTTTTCACAGAGTTCAAAGTGATAAAGTCTTTCTTACCGGCTTGTCTGTATAAAAGAAGGGGCATCTGTCTGGAACAAAATTTACATTTTATTAGCAAAGGAAAAAGAGAAGATTTTTCTTTTAAGCTAAAAGGGAGGGAAATGTCCTTTCCGCATATCAAAGACTCCTGAACTCTTCAGACTCCTTCAGAAAACTACATACATGATTGTGCTGTGCTAAACATGGTGATAGAGTTACTCAGGGTGAAAGCCCGGAATGAGAGCAAAGATGAGCAAAAAGTACAAGTCTACACTTTACTCCTTAAAAGCAGAATGGAGAGCATGCCAAGCAGAAGGGTGAGCTTCAGCCTGTGCGCGTAGTGGTTATCCCTATCCCGTCCTGTACCTCCCTTCTCATCCCTCACACCAGTTCTAGCTCAGAGTGGAGCAGAAGCTCACCCAGTGTGATGAGTCAGAGAGGGACACAGCAATCATGATACCTTAAACACATGATTTTAATTTAGCGTGCATAAGCATTCATTCACTTGCTAATATTCTACTAAAAGTCCAAAGCCTTTCTTTGAGTACTTTCACTAAAGATAGTTTCATCTCTCTTTGATAAGCCATATCCCTAATGAATTTTCTTATTGCCAGCTTTGGTGTCTGCAGCATGACAACAAAGACATGTGTGAAGGAATCTGTGACAGAAAGGCTCAGTTCTTGATTTTTTTCTTCAGCAGTTTTGTACTGCAAACTTGGCTGTAATTTTACCAAGTCTTTAAAAATTCCTTGACCAAGTTTTCCATTGAAAGGATGTTTTGCACTCCTACTTCATTGTTTCATAGTACTATAAATTCTTTAAAATTTAGTTTTAAACCTGGCTGATATACACAGATTTGGAAACAAAATTGATTCTTGGTAATCATTCATGTCCTTATGGATCAGGGGAGAGCAGGAGCCATGAGTGCTCAGGGTAACATGGTTCTCAGTGAGTATATTTTATAGAAAGGACAGAGAAATAGCAGATCAATAAAGTGTGTATCCCAGGGTTGAGGGTGAGGACGATTTACCTTACACTTTAGATCTATCCAATTTTCCTTCTCTCTATTGGCATCAACTTGGTCCCACCATGAACATATCTCATGTAGCCACTACAGTGATCCCAACTGACCTCCCTGCTTCTATCTTTGTCCTTACTTCCATCTATTCCTCCATAGTGGCCACAATGTTCTCTCTAAAAATTTCAAGTTGTATCTTGCTTTCTTTCTCCCTAGAAATGTTCAGTGAATTCCCATTATGATTAAAATAATACACAATGAAGGCTTCTTTATATGGCACCTAAACATGGTTTCACCTCTGCCAACTGCTCTCTACTGTCAGAGGCTGAACTCCTCCTGGCCTGTCAAACTGTCCTGTCTCCTGTCACTGTCGCAGCCTCTGTCTCGGTACTATTTCTAGACTCTACCCTTCTTATATTAGGTTAAATTTTTCCTCTTCAGATTGCCTAAAGTAGTCACCTGAATGCCAAATTTACTATTTACTTATTTTCTGTTTCACCTCCCAACTTCACACCCTCCAAAGGGCAAGGCCTTGTCTATTTTCCTCTAATCCTTGACTCTTTTGTGCCTAGAAGGGGCTCCATCAGATAGTAAGGGCTCAATATTTATTGGGTGATTAAGATTGTAACAGTCTGAATGAATTATTACAGCAAATAAAGGTCAATAGCAAAAGATACTTGTAAAGAAAATTCAAGTTTTGGAAATTGATATTCTCTGAGTGGACTGTTGTGCTACCAAGGTACACTTACAAAGGGTGAGGAGGTCTAGGTGGACAGAATAGATTCCCTTCGGGCCATGCTAAATCAGCAATACCACAGGCAACCCAGATGGAGCTCTCTAGTAGGCAGGCAGATACAGCTGCCAAAATTCGGGGCAACGATCTGCCTTAATAGAACTGAAGTCAGATTAACGATGCGATCTTCCCCCTCTTGTTTGTCATATCCCTTGCCCATAGTACTGTGGTCTAGAACATATTAGAAACTCATGTTATCAGAACTAAAACAAAGAAAACCAGAAATGCATGATTCCACTTGTGCCATGGTGACAAGCATCATGGTAATACACCTAATGGGCCCAGGTGTCTCATCCAGCTAATTTGTTTTTCAACTCACAAGTAATTTATTATAGATCATGTTGTTTCTGCCTTCAGAAGAAATACAGTAATAGTACAATATCACAGTTTCATTCTTGCTTTTGCTTATTTTAATAACAATTGGCATTTAGAGCAGTTTAAAAAATTCAAATATAGTAAACTGTAAAATTAAAAAATGATATCACTAGTATTCAAATATGAGAAATCTGTATCTACAAGAAAACAACATGTTAGCTGAAAATTTTCAATGGTGTTTTTAGCATAGAATGAGGAAGTTAACTCAGCTCATTATGGGTGGAACTGAATTGGTCTGAGAATAACATTTCTGGAGCCAATTTGGAAAAACAAAACTACCTAAAATGTATTATTCTTATCTGGATGTATGCCCAAAGTCTCATACAGTCATAGAGGGTGGGCTTTTCATAGGTGACTGAATCTAGAGTTCACCATTGATTCATGGTCCAAGCTGGAATTATGGATGTGAATGCTACATCCTCCCTAGGGTGGTAGCCTGCATACAATATAAGGGACAGAAAGAGTCCATCTCTCTCTCATTGCTTTTGCCTTCCCTTACTTGCTTTTGCTGTTTTCCGCTGCCATAAACTATTGCCCTCTGTTATATGCCACGTTGCCTTGGAGTCAGCTGATTATGAATTGAAACCTCAAAAAACTGTGAGCTAAATAAACTTTTCTCCCTTTAACCTTGGGTGTTGGGTACTTTGTCTCAGCAATAAGAAAAGTAACAAAATATTTATAGCCTTCAACCCAGCAATTACACTTCTAGAAACTTAAGGACATATATGTGACATGTAAAGCATACATTACTTTATAATTCTTATTTTTTCTTTTAAAATGAAAAAGGAATAAAAATGATGATACAGAATTTCAAAATAAAATAATAGAAGATTAACAATGGTTAATATATTGCATATTGTTATCTTTGAAGTAGTTGTTCAGATTACAAGATATAGACATGAAAAAAATGATCAAACAATCAAACAATGAAAGTACAAACCATTCTTTTTGATGAACTAACAAAGACTAGTAGCATACTTATTGATCTTGTGTATATATGTGTATAATGAAAGGAAAGGGAAGAAAAGGGAAAGGGAAAGAAACTGCTCAAAAGGATTACTTTATAATTCTTGAAAATTACTTTTAAACACAATAACCTCATTTTAAACTAACAGCTTATATATAACTAATAACTTATACATATATATTCCCCCCCATCTGTCTTATTTATTTGTATAAATTTCCTCAACCCATCTGACTGTAAAAGGAAGAAAAGACCACCCAAATAGCAGCTTGTTGTGACCTAAATGAAGTCTGAACATGCTAAGCCCGGTCTCCGGACACAGTATGCGCACACAAATGGGTAGAATTTGATGTCTAAACTGACACCATCATTGTTGCTCATTCAGAAAAGTCTGCTTGAAACCCTAAAATACAGTGGGAATACTGTGATAAACTGATATTGATGAACAGATCTAATGTTATTCATTAACTAACCATGTCATTCCAAGCCTTTACCCTGGAATTTACATTTTGAAGGCTTGAGTAGGCTCTGTACAGCTTACAAGTGGCTTTTATTCTAACTGCATTTCCAAGTGACATATTTGATAAATGGTAGTTATCAAATTAAACTTAAAGTGCTTTTTAAATCTATAAAATACTGGAAATTCGTGTAATGTTTGCAGTAGGAGAAAATGATTTGGAACTAGTAATTAAATCAGAATAATGCAATAATATATATTTATCTGGACACACAGTGCTTGAGGGAGACAGTTTAATTAGAGATGAAAAGCAAGTGGAAACTTTGTAAAGAATCTAATGCGGGATTTCAGAGTGAGAGTTCACAGAGCTGACACAGATTTGAAACCCGCTAAAAATCAACAATTCTGACCACAACTGAACAGGCCAACACGTAGGGCCAAAGTTGAGCCCGAAGGATACAAATAAGTGAGGCCATTGCTCCCCAGATGCTCCCTGCTTCCGGAGGGAGGCCAAGGTTGGGCTTAGTGGTTCTTTCTCACAGGCCAATGAGTGTACCAGGTCACAGGTATAAAGGAGTAAAGAAATCACTGGCCCCTGCACCCCTGCTGGACATGCCGCCAGGCAGACGAGGAGGCCAGCTCCGTGCTGAAGGACCTGTCTGCTACCTCCTACAGGAATCCCTGCAGTGCCACAATCTGACTCCTCCGCTTGTAAATGTCTAAATGCCTTCAGTAGGCTAGGCCATGGCCTGCCACACAAGGGTTATGCAAAGATAACACTGAATTTTTCTTTCTTTCTTTCTTTCTTTCTTTCTTTCTTTCTTTCTTTCTTTCTTTCTTTCTTTCTTTTTCTTCCTTCCTTCCTTTCTTCCTTTTTTCCTTCCTTCCTTCCTTTTTTCCTTCCTTCCTTCTTTCCTTCCTGTCTCTTTCTTTTCTTTTTTCTTTCTTCTTCTCCTTCTCCTTCTTATACATAAGTCTATCAACCACTAACTCTAATTTTATTTATCAAAGTAAGAGCTGTGTTTTTGCTGAAAATGAAGTAAAAATTGTCTTGTGGTAGCTAAACAAGAATTAGAGAAAAAAAAGAAACAGGAGATTATTTCCAGTTGAATTACTTAAAGTATGCATAGGTGAAAGAATAAAAAGTTACAGTACATAGACTTAAGCATCTGTGATGAAAGGGGGAATAAAAACAAAACAGAGGATGAAAGTGGGAAAAGATGAGCCAGATAAGAAGAAGAAACCCTGTCTGGGAGGTTTATGCTTTGCCATGTGTCAGACTTTTATCCTTCAAATACATACATGGTTGAGGATTTTTAGTAAAATCTGAAAAGGACTGCTTTCATAATACATAAACAACCCTGTGTCCGATGTAAGACATTTGTTGCATGTGCTGAAAGACATAAAGCATATAGAACTATCTTTCACTTATCAGCTAGATAATAATTACTAAGAGCTGATACTATTTGCACAAATATATATTTACACTGCCTTTCAGAAAATACTGTTTAAAAATCTACTGCATTTACTTTTCTGAGTGTCTCATGTCTGCGAAATATGTCCTAGTTTGCTCCAATTCTGAGAGCCACAAAACCTTGCAAGCTCACCTGCCTCTTAAGCTAATTCTAGTTATGAGTATATTTTTTGAGGCAGTAACATCTCAATTTGGAGGCCAGCCATAGCAACTTAGCATGATCTTGTCACAAAGGAAAAAAATAAAAAGGGCTAAAAAATGTAGCATGGTAGTCGGTTACTTGCCAACCTAGAATGAGGCTCTTGGTTCAATAAGGTGTACTGAAAAAAAAATTAGTGACTCTGCTTCTTAACTTGGAGTGGGGAGAGGTTCTATGCATTTCTGAGTCTTGGTTCTTATGTAAAATGGAGACAATGATAATGCCCACTAATCAGCGTTGTTAAAAGGAGAGCATGTGAAAAGTGTTCGGTGATCTGTACAGTACTGGGCATCACCTGTGACCAAGAAATGTCACCACTACCCAGGACAGCATGGATGCTCAGATATGGATTTATTGTGTGGGTCTCTGTGCCATGTAAAGGTGTGTGTGCCACAGTCAGGCATGTATGCTTCACCCAGTGCCTGTTAAGCTATAAAATGATATCAGGTCAGTCACAATCTGGAGCCAAGTATGGCAGTTAGGTTGGTATGTCAATCTGACTGGTTCTGGGGTATGCCCCAGGGGATTGGTGCCCAGGTGGGTAATCGATGTGCAGCTGTGAGAGTCTGTGTCTGGCCCCTGCCATTTCCTCTCTGACAATGTGACCATGCTCTGCTTCCTAGTTGCCATGAACTAAATATCTTTCTTTACTCTTCCATGGTCTTCCACCATGATGCTTCTGCCTTGGAGCCACCTAACCATGGACTGAATCTCCAAAAACTGTGAACCAAATGAATGAGTCAACTAACATAAAAAACTACATGTAGTGCTGGCTTATTCAATTACTACCTTCTGTGGGCTCATTTGATGATGGTGGAATTTCTGTTTGAATAGAAATTTTCATGAAAATATATTTTAAATAAAGTTGACAATAAAGTAGAACTCACTTTTGCAAACTCACCTCTTACCATACTTCTGATTCACTGTCCATGTTAGCCACTTGCTGAGTGTTCAAAAGGTAATTTTCCACTTCGAACCTTCAAAAAAATTTTCTCCACACTTTCCTTCCATAGAAGTAAAGGAAGTTGACCTATTCATGCTCAGGTATCAAATTCCTTTAAGCTGCTTCTTGGAAAAATTTTTCTTTTGCCTAATGTCACCCTTCAGCTACGTCAAAGGAATGATATTGATTTTGCATGCTGTCAAGGCATAAAGGGTAAGTACAGAAGGCACTTCTAAATTTATTTTCAAGGTACAAAATGGTCACTGTGACTAAACAGCGTGCTTTTGCACTTTGGTTCCTCTCTCAGTTCCACAGAGTTTTTAACTTAAAATGTGCAAAAGTAAATCTTTAGCAACTTTATTCCACTCTTTTTTTTTCACTAATTTTTGCTGAAATGAGAGTCTATACTCCAAGAAAGTCAATTGAATTTGGAGACATGAAATAAGAATTTCCTTCAAATCAGCATGCTCATGCTGAGGTCCATCACGTTTCTGGAAAAATGATGACAACATGCACACAATGTACGCTGGCCTTGGCTTCTGCCTACCAAAAGATCTCAGAAACATTTTAGGTATTACTCAATTACTTGACACTTTGTAATCTGCAAACCTTCAAGCATTTGATCAGCAAGTACTGCTTACCATCTACATGTGATGAGGCAGGTACCCAAAATGTGCTGCAATGAACAAAGACTTTTGTAACCCAAGTACTTCTCCAGTCCCCTCTGTCAACCAATCCTCAGCATCACCCTAAACTCTAGACATGCTTCATCCCAATGATGTATGTGCTATTCCAACCAGAACGCCTCATTAGCTCCCCATTAGCATCATATACCTTCCCCTTGTAAATCACTTACCACCTTGGGTTTTAGTCCTCTGTCCTAAACCCATCCACCGCTGTCAACTGCTAAGCATTCTTCCCTGCTTATCATCATACAGTGTCAGGATATACTCCACAGGGGCTCAAGAGATATTTATTCCACGTAAATAAATTATATTTCCAATCTTGGAAATAACATTTTTAAAGGGATATTTGAAACTCTTAATCTCTAGTCAATTAATACTCTATAATCCAGTCTTAAGTAACAGAACTAGAAACTCTAACAGCTAGAGGTATCCCAGAAAGTAGATGGCGCAAATGGACCCTCAGCACACAGCTCTCTTCCCCAGCAAACTGGCATCCCACAGAAGCTACAATGATTTGAATCCTGTAGGGATTATAGAGTGAAAATTTGTAGACAGACCCTACCTGGATAGGTTCAAGTACAAGAACATTTATGCCTGAGGCAGCCTGTCAAATCTTTTACTTCAAGACTTCTTTTTTACAAATGAAATCTCAAACCAGAAAGGTTACATGAACACAGTGAGCAAGTGACAAAGCATTATAGAAAACAAAATTTTTTGGCTCTCAGCCTAATGCTTCTTTGTTTCTTACAAATATCTCCTGCATTTGGTTATATCTGTAAGGATTTCATGGATGATGGATCATAGCCATTATCTGTACTTTATGCTGTCAGAAGCCTCAGTGAAGGGGGAATTCTTTGTCTTGCCCATGATTCCCAATTTCAGATCTACCTTTTGGAGCAGATTGATAGACAATCATAAGTCACATTTCAACACAACCAACAGTCAACAACCTTTATCCATGAAGTGCTTCAGATAACCCACGCAACTTTCTGCAGTCTTTGAAAACTGCTAGCTGTTCCAATGTCATGCATGCAGCCACTGTCCAGGCTTCTCTGATGGAGGAGTCATCCTGATTTTGAGAAAGTAGATACTTAGCAAGAAATGAGCTGGATCTGGGAAACTGGCAGTAGGACCCTAGGAGAAAAACTAAGAAAGGTCGCAGTCTGAATTTCCTGAGTTTGTGGTCTCCAGCTTCTCAAGAAGAGTTCAGAGAGATCCCTTATGCTACAAGTTTCTCCTCCCCAGTCTTAGACCCTTTGATCCCACACAGTTACACCTCAGGGAACAAGCCCTAAGTTAAACTCATTGACCCATTTGCATGCACTGGTATTGTGATTTTGCCTCTTTTGATGCGTTTTGGCCACTATGCTGGCTCTGAGATCACATAAGTTCAAAACCTCCTCTCCCAACATGATGGCAGAGATGCTTAGTCAATTGGAAAGAACCTCTTTGGTTACCACCAAGGCCAGTCTCCAAATTTAGGAAAACAAAAGACAAACAAACCTGAACCTTGCTGCGGCTGCCATCTCTGGGCAGTGGCCACCTCCCATTTGAAGGGTAATTTCATAGCGATGCCTCTGCTGCTCCCCTTGGAACTCTCCCAAGTGTACTATCCTTACTGTTAATGCTAAACTTGCTCTGAGAGCACTGTTTGTCACCTTGTCTGCTGCCAGCTACTACTTTCCAACTCTGAGTCCTGTCTGTGAACCTACCCACAACGTTTCTCAGAGAGGATCCAAGAGTCAAGACGGCCCAGAGCAGCACCCAACCCAAGTCAACCCCAGTCTTCTGGTAACAATTCCACTGCCACAAGATCTGTCTCCTTAACTGCTACGGCTACAGCACTGATGCTAGTGCAGAGCTAAAGTAAGGCTAGAACTCACTGGTGAGTCCGGGGAACAGATTCTCAGTTCATGTGGAAGCTTCATCAGCCACATAAAGAAGATGAGACACAACATACTCTTACTTCTCCTTTGAAGAAATCATAGCCCCCTTAGTAAAGTCTCTCCCCTGGCAGCTCTACTTCTGGCTTTAGGATGTGCACATACTTTCAACACAGGGTTCTGCTGGAGGAGAGTCCAGCCCCTGCTCTTCAGATTCAACGCAATTGGTTATCATCTTGGTGCTATGACTTTGGAGAAGCTGAAGCAGCCAACCTAGCCAGTACCCCATAAAACGCTGTGATTTCAGGTGAATAGTAAATACCCAATAGGCAAAAACATCTGACACACGCACACACACAGGTAAATCATGGTGTATTACTTAATGAATCATAACCTATGAACTGTTTCCTTTCCCTACTGGTGACCACCAAGAAGATGAACTTCCCAGATTTTTATCAGTCTGAAGATTCCTTCCAAATTCAGGGCAAGACAGAGGGCTAGTATTCACAGTAGAACCATAGCGGTCATAGTCCAGGATAGTTTAATGTCAATCCAATACATACTTAGGAAGTTTCACTCCTCTTTGCCACAGGGACTACAAGTGAAAAGCTAAGCAACTGCAGGTAGTTGCTTTCGAACTTGTCGAATGGGAACCTCACTGTAACCTTGCTTAGTGCAGATTTCTCTCTTGGCAATAGTTACTTTGCTCCACTCACTTGTTGGTGTAACTCCCTCATTAGACTGATGAAGGGAAGAGATCGCATCTTTTTCCTTTTGCATGGCCACCACCTAATCAGATTTCCAAAGACTTCCTGCACTCAGACTCAATTCCACTTCATCTGATACCTGGAATGTCTCATAAATAAACCTTCTATGGTCACGCCTAGCTAGGTTTCTAGAAGTGATTGCACAGATTGCTTAAGTGTTTTAATAATTAACAAGAAAGAAGTCACATGACCTGTTTCCATACTCATTTAAAATCAAAATACTAGCCGGGCGTGGTGGCGCACGCCTTTAATCCCAGCACTCGGGAGGCAGAGGTAGGCGGAGCGTTGTGAGTTCGAGGCCGGCTTGGGCTACAACGCGGCGCAATCCGACCTGAGCTACATAGTGCGACCCTGCCTCAGAAAAACCAGGGCCGGGAGTTTGGCTCAGTGGCTTAAGGCTGTGAGTTCAATCCCTGGTGCCGCAAAAAAAAAAAAAAAAAAAAAAAAAAAAAAAAAAAAAAA
>RJWM01011450.1:7863-59213 GCA_004363535.1 Dasyprocta punctata
TGCCAACACTCCTCAAATTCTTCAGTGAAATTGAAAGGGAAGCAATTCTCCCTAACTCATTCCTGGAAGCAAGTATTACCCTAATACCAAAACCAGAGAAAGACCCAACCAAAAAAGAAAATTATAGGCCAATCTCCCTCATGAACATAGATACAAAAATCCTCAATAAAATACTGGCAAATAGAATACAGCAAGTTATCAGGAAGATTATACACCATGATCAAGTGGGATTCATCCCAGGAATGCAGGGATGGTTCAACATATGCAAATCAATAAAAGTAATACACCATATCAACAGGGCCAAGGACAAGAACCACATGATCATTTCAATAGATGCAGAAAAAGTTTTCCACAAAATCCAACACCCATTCATGATAAAAAACCCTACAGAAAATCAGAATAGATGGCCTCTATCTCAACCTGATAAAAGCCATATATCATTAACCAACAGCCAACATCTTACTAAATGGAGGAAAACTAAAAACTTTCAACCTAAAATCAGGAACAAGACAAGGATGTCAATTATCACCACTCCTACTCAATATAGTTCTGGAAATACTAGCCAGAGCAATTAGACAAGAGAAATAAATAAAGGGAATAAGGATAGGAAAGGATGAAGTAAAATTATCACTATTTGCAGATGATATGATACTCTACATAGAAGACCCCCAAAAATCCATTGAAAGACTTCTAGAAGTAGTAACCAAATTCAGTAATGTTGCTGGATACAAGGTCAACACTCAAAAATCAATAGCATTCCTGTACACAAACAATGAAGTCACTGACAGAGAAATAAGGGAAACCACACCCTTCACTATAACATCCAATAAAGTTAAATACTTAAGAATCAATCTAACAAAGGAAGTAAAAGATCTATATAGTGAAAATTACATTACTCTGAAAAAGGAAATTGAAGAGGATTTCAGCAAATGGAAAGATATTCCCTGTTCATGGATAGGGAGAACAAACATCGTGAAAATGGCCATTCTCCCAAAATTGTTATACAGATTTAATGCAATCCCAATCAAAATACCAGTTGCCTACCTCACAGAGCTAGAGAAAGCATTCCTGAAATTCATCTGGAGCCAGAAGAAACCTAGAATAGCAAAGGCAATTCTGGGCAACAAAGGTAAAGCAGGAGGCATCACAATCCCTGACTTGAAACTATACTACAAAGCTACTGTGATAAAATCAGCATGGTACTGGAGTCAAAACAGACCTGAAGATCAACGGAATAGATTAAAAGATACAGCCACAATTACAAACACACTTAGCCACCTCATCTTTGACAAAGGGGCCAAACATGTACATTGGAAGAAAGATATCATCTTTAACAAATTGTGCTGGAAAAACTGACTTTCTATATGTCATAAACTAAAACTAGATCCATGCCTATCACCATGCACTAAAATAAAGTCAAAATGGATGAAAGATACAGACACTAAACTTGCTAGAAGAAAAAGTAGGTAAAAATCTTGATGACATAGGAGTAGACAGAGAGTTCATGAACAAAAATCAAATTGCACAGAAAACACTTTCCAGAATCAACAACTGGGATCTCATCTTACTAAAAAGTTTTTGCATGTCTAAGGAAATCTCCAACAGAGTGAAAAAGAAAACCCACGAATTGGGAAAATATCTTAGCCAATTGTCCACCAGACAAAGGACTTCTATCTAAAACATATAAAGAATTAAAAGAAATCAGGTCCCTAAAATTCAAAGACCCAATCCAAAAATGGGCATCTGAGATGAATACACACTTCTCAGTGAAATGAATACAAATGGCAAATAAATGTATGAAAAAATGTTCAACGTCAATGGTCATTCAGGAAATGCAAGTTAAAACAGCACTGAGATTCCATCTCACTCCAGAAAGGATGGCCAAGATTAAAAAATCAACCAACAACAAATGCTGGAAGGGCTGTGGGGAAAAAGGAACTCTTCTCCACTGTTGGTGGGAGTGTAGACTGGTGCAACCACTGTGGAAATCAGTGTGGAGATTCCTCAAGAAGCTAGGATTAGAGATCCCATTTGACCCAGCTATCCCACTTCTGGGCATTTTCTCAGAAGAACTGAAAGCATCAAAGCACAGTGATATTTGTGCACCCATGTTTATAGCAACCCAATTTGTAATAGCTAAATCTTGCAAACAACCCAAGTGCCCATCAATCAAGGAATGGATAAAAAAGATGTGGTATTTTTATACAATGGAGTACTACTCAGCTATCAAGAAAGATTGCATTGAGACTTTTATAAATAAATGGACACGACTTAAGACCATACTCATAGGTGAGATAAATCAAACCCACATGTGTAAATACTGTATTGCCTCCCTAGTATAAGAAACTGAAAAACTATATATGATCCAAAATCTACAATAAATACTGTGTAAGGGTAAAAAACTGCTGAAAGAGCAAAGTAATTGGGAAAGGGAATAGGAGGAAAGAAGGAAGGAAAAAGGAAAAAGACATAAATCTGTGTACATGTATATGTGAGATAACTAAAATGACTATACTGTTGAATGTACTAGTTATTGAGAAAGATCGGTTAATATTCATATGATTAGATCAATTTTACATGTCTATATCTGTTAATGTAAACAACCGTGTTGAAGGTAACGATACGCAATATTGCAACCATTGTCAAGTTCCTATCATCTTGTTTTGTAAACCTATAATGTTACTGTCGTGGATTTGTTGTTGTCATTTGTTTGTCTCTTTTGCTTTTTTTCTTTCTTTTCTGTGTCTTTTTTCTTTAAATAAAACAAAACAGAAAATCAACAGGGCTCAAACAGAAGTCAAGGGTCTCCAGCAGGCCCAGGGCCTCCCGCATGGTCACAATGAGGTTCCCTGGTAATTCCGCCCCATGGAAAAAGAGTTCAGCCAGAGATTTCTCTAACCCTCTGGGGCTACAGGGGGTTTAGAGTTGGGAGAGGCATTTAGGTGGGGCAGGGAAATGAGGCTGGGGGCTCTACCTGGAAGAAGGAAGAAGGGGACCCTCCCAGCAAGGCTGAGGCAGGTGTAAGGCTCAGGGCCCATCCCTGAGGCATAATGCAGAGGCCATACAAACACTCAAAGATCTTTCTTTCTTTTATTGAGTCAATGAACAAAGTGGCAGAGAGCATGGGGTAAGGCAGGCAGTGCAGGGCCAGCCCATGGTCTTGGGGCTCAGGCAGCAGCAGGACAGGACCTTACAGGTACACACACCAGCCATGGTGCTGGAAGCAACAGAGAAGCTCAGCAGGGGCCCGGGGGGAGGAGGGTGACAGGGTCACCTGGTCATCCACAGGCCTGGGGGTGCCCATGACCCAACCTTTATGTGGGCCTGAGCTCTGGGGAAATACAGGAGCCAAGCAGATTGGAGAAGGGGCAGGAGACTCCAGGGCAGGCTCTGGGGCCTGTAGGACCACACCCTTCGCACCTAGCTGATGGCACTCAGTGCATGGGCCAGGGTGTGCAGCTCATCCTGGACGCCTTCCAGGGAGCGCCGGATGGTGTGGGGATTGTCCAGCACATCGATGGCCAGTGTGTAGGGGTCAAACTTCACAGAGAAAGGGCGCTGGATTCGAGAGGCATAGCCCCTAGGGAAGGAAACCAGAGTTGACTCTCAGTCACCCAGTGGGGGCATAGTAGGGGGGAGGCCAGCAGCTGGAGGCAGGGTCTGTAGCCTCCAAGACAGCCAGAGGTAGGGGCTGGGTGACTTCTCTGGGCTACCTGAGCTCCTAAAGCTCTCCTGCCCAGGTCTCCTCCAGGGACATTTTCCAAGCAGTCCTCTGCTGGGTGCCCCCTCCTCCAGGACCCTGTGGCCTCCCTGACTTCCCTGACCTTGTGCTCTGAGGCTCCCTAAGCTTGTGTATGGGCTCCAACCCTCCCTTCATGCCAGGCACGGCACTGGCCTCAGTTTTCCCTGTGTAGAACAGTGCTGGAAGGAAAAGGAGACCCCTCTCCCTGCCTGCTCTGGGACCCCACACTGATCACTGCAGTCCCAGCCCTGGGAAGTCCCAGCTCCCTCCATCCCCCCCTGTAGCCCTCTCGTCCCACCTGACCTGTCCCCATCCCACCCGAGACCCAGGCTGCTTGGGGACAGGCGCCTGGGAAGGGCCTGAGTGTCCCTAAGTTGCTCAGGCTCTGCCAAATGGTCTGGCCTTGACCCAGTCTTGACCTGGCCATGTGGCAGCCCTGGGCCCACAGCCTTACTCTACTCGGACTTTCCGGGGCCTTCTCTGGGAAGGCGTGGGTGCCGTGAAGGGGCTGGTATAACCGAGGGTGTTTTATCCGCTGTGAAATGGGCTCCTAGGACAAGCCCAGGTGGAGTGAAGGCCTGACTCACATAGCTTCAGCCAGGGCGGGGGTCTCGTCCCCACCTGAGCTTGTCCTTTGCGTCACTGAAGCTCTCTGACACGAAGTAGACAGGCTGGTAGGTCTGGTCTTGGTAGGGCTGGACAGCGGCAGCATCGGGGTCAAAGGCCCGGATCTCAGGCTCTTCAGACAGGGAGTGCTGGCAGGAGATCACCAGTGTCATGGAGCCACCATACCCCAGGGCCCAAAAGAATGGGGTCCTGTGACCTGACTCCACACTGGCTCTGGGTGAGGAACCCCCCACCACCCCTGAAGGTTCACACGAGGCCTTGGGACAGCATGAAGTGGGGACTGGCAGACCAGCTTTCTGTGAGGAGAGCCCAAATATAGGAGGCCAGGCCAAGGGGTCCTCCACTTAGGACTCTGCCCACCCCCCCCCAACACCATGGCCCAGCCCTCCTCTGCTGGATTCTCACCAGGAGCTCCCCGTAGGAGGACAGCAACCCAGCGCCGTAGGCCTTTAACTCTCCATTCTGTTTGCATAGCCCGAACTCCACCGTGAACCAGTACAGCTGTCAAGACAGTGGGCAGGTAGGTGAGAGGGCTGCCACTCTGGCAGCCCCCACTAGCTAATTAGGGCTCCACCCCATGGCAGGACAGGCCCTGGTAGGGCTGAGACAGAAGAGGCTCTGGGCAGAGATGGGGCCCTGATCACTCTCTCCCTCTGGCCACCGTAGGGGAAGAAACCCACCGTGGACAATTTCTCAATTTCCTCATCCGAGGCCCCCAGGGATGCAAGGCCGATGTCCTGTGGAGGGAATGGGAGGCTTAAAGGTGGACTCAGCCCAGCATTGGGCTCGAGGTGAGAGTTTTCGGGAGGTCAACTGCTCCTCCAGGGGGTCCCCTCACATTGCCTGGGACATGCAGACCCTCAAGGGTAGGGGCATGCTGTTCTCAAATAATCCAGCAGGTGGTAGCACAGGCACAGACACCTCTGCCAGGAGATGGGGGCTCCACGAAAGGACTGGGCTTCCCTCCGTCTGTGGACAGGGTGAATCGCAGGGTCCCACCACCTGCAAGTCTCAGGGTCTGTGAGGACACTGTCCATTCTGGGGCAAGCTCCACGGTTGGCCGAATGCACTGCCAGCTTGTTGGCCCCAGCAGCCCCTGGCCAGTAAAACGCCTCAGTGATTCGGCTCCTGACCTGAGCCCCAGACCCACCTGGGAAAACTGGGCGAATGTGCGGTCAGCTAGCATGGGCACGTGCCCCAGCAGCTCGTGGCAGCAATCCCTGTGTGAGGCAGAAAGAGGCAAAGGCCTGGGGGACTCTGGCCTGCCCCACCCTCCCTGCAGCCTCCCCTGGGTGCCCCTGTGCCGCTGCTCCCGATTGCGCAGCTGCCCTGCCACACAGACACTCACGGCTCAGGCGAGTGCATGGGCGAGGAGGCGTGGCGAATGTACTGGGTGCACTGGAACACGCGGAAGGCCAGGCTGGCCAGGAAGTCCCGTGCAGACAGCAGGCCAGCCACAGGCCGCAGCTGGAAGCCCGTCCGCTCTGCAAGGGGCCCCGGTGTCAGGGTGCGGGGAGGTGCCAGGGAAGGGACACCCCACAGGCTGATGAGGCCTCCCCTGTCCCTCCCTGCCCGGACCCTCTCCTCTGTCCCGCACCCTTCAGGAACCGTGAGACATCCTCCAGCTGCGGGATGCTGTCCTCACGGTAGCCGCAGAAGCGCTCCAGCAGCTGGAAGGCCTCCAGGTGCTCCCGGCAGGCGTGGGTGGCATAGAGGCTCTTCAGCGTGGTGTAGACCTCCTTCCTGCAGGCCAGGGCTTCAGGGCCTGCCATACTGCCCATGCCCTCCCCATCTGCTCCCACTGTCCTTGGCACAATTCACTGCCATTGGGGAGGGGGGTGGTTGGTGACTCTGGGGAACTGCAGGGGGCAGTAGGGACATCTCTGGGGGTGTCTGAGCCTGAGAAAGTCCCTCTCCCACCTGGCTTTAGTCTCTCCTGCTGCACAATGCCTGGGGAGGCTGCTCCTGCGCAGTGATTCACCTGCCCAGCCCCACCCTGCCCCAGCTGGCTGTCATGGGTCTCACCAGGTAGCAATCTCCTCAGCTGTGTACTCCACCAGGGGAATCGGTTCTCCGCTGTGAAGGGGTCAGTGGTCAGTCATAGCCCCCAGCCCGAGGAGCAGAGAGCAAGAAGGGTGGGAGTCCCACTCACATAGAGCCTTGCCAGCCAGGATTGAGGCCTTTGGGGTAGGGAATAGGTGGCGTGCGCTCTAGGCTTACTGTGCCTGAGGCTGCTGAGCGGCCTTGGCAGTTTGCTCGGCCTATCTATGCCTCAGTACCCTCAGCTTGACTTGGGGGAAATGCCAGTGCCCACCTCTGGGCTTTGATATATGCAGACCATGAGGCAGAGCTGCCGGAAGGAGGCCGGACCCCAAGTGGGCAGTAGCGGCAGTGAGGTGATGATGTGAGTGAAAAGATGGTCTCTCCCCTCCATCGTCCTTTCCTGTCCCACCCCGGCTGATGTAAAGACACAGATGACCCTTACTGCTTGTACTGGAAGGCGATCTCAGCAATCAGCTTCCTGCGCTGGCGGTACACCTGGTCTGAGAAACCCTGATGGCAGAGGGGACAAGCATCCACTTAGGAGGCTGTCCTGCCCTCTGCTGCCCAGCTGAGCTGACAAGGGTAACTTGGAGGGACATAAGGCAGGGACACTGGCTTACCGGGTGGTCCAGATCCAGGTCAGGGTCAAACTTGGTGACCAGGTGGTGACACTTGTCCAGCTCTGACACTTTTCGTGGGAACCAGGGGACTTTATAGAGCACAGCAGGAGAACCCAATAAGCGTGGTCACTACTGCATTTTGCTTACCTTGGACACCTCCCCCTTCCCAGAGGCCAACAGGGCTATGATGACAGGGGAGGGTCCTAGAGGTGGCTCAGACCCTGACGAGGCCAGGGAGCAGAACCAGAGGAGGAACAGGGCCAGCACAGGTAGAGACCAGCGCCATGAGGTCACTTGAGTGTTTTCCTCTGCAGGAGCCTCTGCTCTCCATGCCTGGGGTCATCAGGTGGCGCCCCACACCCAGGTTGCACTTGGGGACCGAATGTGGGGCTCACCCTTGTCCTCTCTGGGACTGCGCACATCATCTGACACCCGACGCACAGAGCTGAGCAGGGCAGGCAGGTCCCCACGGGGCACCTCAAAGCGCACAAAGTATTCCAGGCAGGGGCTGCCTGCTTGTGGCCTCGGGGCTGGACGGGTCTCCAGGTGGTGGATTTTGGCTTCAAATGTCTTTGGGAGGAAAAAACAAGGAGAGAGAAGAAATGAAGAGAGAGATAGAGAAACAGGGGAGAGAGGAAGGAAGAAGCACCCCGCTCAGTTTGCCCGGCTCTACCCTTGACTTCTGCAGCTGTAACCCCACTGCCATCTTTCAGAGTCACAGCAAGCTCCTGTCGCTAGGTCAGAGTTGGCCTCTGGCAAACCTGGTTTTGTCTCATATGTCCACCAGGGAGCTGTTCAGCTGTGCCCTTGCTCCCCTTTCTGGCAGCAGCCCTGTCTGCAAATTCTAAGGCGGTGTCTGTGCACCCAGATTCCTGGTCCTCCCTAATGGCCTCATCCAAGCCTACTGGCCACACCAGGCCTGGTGGGTTAACCTGGACCCCACTGTGTCCAGAGCACGGGGCTCAAGTCCCTTCATAGCAACTGCTAAACATCCGGGACTGGTGGGCGGGGTTCATTCCACCACCACTTCCTGTTGCCCAGCAAAGGAACCCTTGGCCACCCATCCAGCTCTGGGAGCTCACAAGGAATACGGCTCTAATGTCACTTGGGAATTTCTTCCTGGAGTCAGGTCACCCACCAAGGCAGAAATGTAATCAGCCGTCATCTTAGCTGCATTCCATCAGCAGTGTGGGGGGAGCTGCCCCTCCCACTTCCCAGGGGGAATGTGCCCCCTCCTCTGCCCCAGATGTGTAGCTGTTGATGTGGGGGAGCTGGGGTGGGCAAACAAGGAGCCACAAGGGCTGGATCCCAGCCAGGCTCTGGGACCCACGCTAGCCTCTAGTGGCCTTGGGTAGCTATATTTCTGCCCTGGAAAGGTCAGGGCCCCATGCATGGTGTGGACACACTTGCCCCAGGGCCCTGAGGCAGCCCCTCCATGTGCTCACCTCAAACACCTTGACAGCCCGGGACAGTGGAGAGGGCTTAGAGCCCCGAAGGGAGAAGAGTAGGTTCAGCACGGCTTTCCCCTCCTTCTCCTCAAAGACCACCGCCTCCAGCGGGTCCCCGGGCTCCGTGGAGGCCACTGCAGCTGCTGCCGCCGCTGCAGCTGCCTCCCGCTCCTTACGGGCATCCTCAATGAGGCTCTGCCTCCGCCCGATGAACCGTGGGGACTGTGGGGACAGCAGGGTCAGGGATTCGCTGCAGTTTCCTCAGGGTCCAGGTGGGCTGCTTGATGGTTCACAGGGCAGGAGATGGCACACTGCTTGGCCCGGCCTGGGGTGCTGTGTGCAGGTCCTGATGGAAGGGGCGGCAGCCAGCCTGACGGGAAGATACTAGAAGCCATGGTAGGGTGGGGGGTCCAGGACCATGGCCAGCTGCCTCCCAAGGCAGATGTGCTGTGTCACTTGTCCCCAAGCCTGGCCTTAACTGGATTAGGGATGGGGGAGCTGCCTTTCTGTGCCCACAGATGGACAGAGGGATGGCAGCCAGGGTCCCTGGAAGGCCAGAGTGTAGGAGGTCTCTGTAGAGCACAGTGGGCCTTGTAGGCAGGAGGGAGTGAGTGTCCCTTCTTTGGGGACCTCCTGGCCTCCTTGTGGAGGTGAGGGGCAAGGCCTTTCCTTACAGACTCCATCAGAACTCTGGGCACATGCTAACTCTATGTGTCCACTGCCGGCCATTGGTCTCTCCCATGAGTCTGCGTGTCCCATGCCCTAATACCCAGTGCCCACCCAGGTTTGGAGTAAGGAGGTGTTCAGGCTCTTGGAACTGAGCTTCCAAGAAGGCTCTGGGTCCCTGGTCCCTTGGTAAAAGAGAACAAACCCCTCCCAGGATTCTGGGCTCCTGGAATTGGAAGGAGGAGCAGCAGAGTACCCTCCGAACCCCTTCTGATGTTGAGTGGACAATGTAGACAGAACCAGGGTCATTGATTTGGCCCAGGAGAACTCCATAGGCTGGGAGGGCCAGGGCCTCCCTAGGGGAGGAATCTGATTTGGAACTGAAAAGATGGGGCCCTCCTGACCCTACACTGTCTCTGAAAAGTGACTGGAAATTAAGCTTCTCTAAGCTACACCTCCTCCATTAAGGTCTACAAACACCACCCCCTCCTGGTTGTGTGTGGGGATCATTGCTTTGAGCCCTGGGGCAGAAATAAGCTTCCTTCAGGGGCTGAGACCCCCAGTTGTCCCATCCAGCAGAGGGGTCAGCTCAGTATCCTGCCCCACACATCACCTGCACTTGGGGCTCAGGGAGAGGACTGGAAGGGACAGAAGTCGCCACAGAGCCTTGGTACAGCAGAACCTGGATCTGTTTCTGTTTTGCTGGACCCTGTTACAAGCTGTCACTGCGCCAGGAAGGTTTGGGTGGCTCCCCTTGGGCAGGTAACTGATAAAGACAGCTGGGCACAGGAGGCAGGTGGGGTGGGCAAGTGCGGCAGGGTGGAGCCATGGCACATTCCCGGTGCCCCTGGCTGACTGTCACCATAATCTTCATCACAGAACTCCCTTCCAGGACCCCCAAGGGGAGTCTTTTTCCTGATTCACAAAACAGAACACACAGAAACCCACACAAACCCCAGAGACTGGCACAGGGGGACAGGCACCATCTCCCAGAGTCCTGCAGAGCACAGAAGCGACACACACAGGGCACAGGGGCTCCCCTCTGGGCCCAACACACACCAGCCCTGCAGACTCAGCGGGCTTCTCACCAGCCTGCAGACCCCTGGACATCTGGTGCACTCTGGCCCATGGACGCCAGCGAGTCCCCTTACCATGATGGCCTCAGCTTGCTTGGCGTCCAGCTCGGAGACGGCTCTTCGGAAACCCTTGGGCTGCGGCGCGGCGGCGGTGCTGGGGGTGGGCATGGTGCAGCGCAGTGGTCCGGGGCTCCGTCTCCACAGCCTTTGACGGGCAGCTTCTTAAAGGCCAAGCTGACGTCAAAGCCCCTCCGGGTCCCCCACCTCCCACCTCCCGTGGATCCCTCCCTCTCCTGCCTACTGCGCCTGAGGGAGGTGGGGTGGGCGCGGAGCCGCAGGAGAAAGGGCTCCGTCCCATTAGATTTAATTGCATTCGTGTCGCAGGCACTGGCCACTGAATCATCCTCAGCCTCATGGCTTGTGGACCAAGGGCCAGCTCACCTTCTACTGGGGAAGCGGGCAGCTGGGTCCCCTTAGCCCTTGGCCCCAGGGGCTCACAGGGAGGGGTCCTGTTGCTCACCCATAGGCACACACTCCACCAACCCTGTCCCTCTATGGCTGACGCCACGGAACCCCAGGAGGGATGCAGCTTTCAGTCTCAGCATCAGGAGCCCCTTCCTTCCTTTCCCAGAAGACCCCTCAGATCTTCCCACTGGGTCCTGGTCTCTTTTCTGTAGTGACACCCATCTGGCATGGTGTCCGCATTGCCCTAATTCTGGGCCTGCTGGCCCTGGTGCTGGCCTTGGTGCTGGACCTGCAGGCGGGTCCCTAGGGGCACAGAATGTTCCAGAAGGATCAATCCCTCCAGAGGGACTCTCTATAAGAGAATCCCATTCAGCTTCCAGAGGGCCCAGTCCTCCTCAAAGACTACTGCCCCCTTCCAGGGTGACCAAGACAGCCCCCAGGAAGCAGGGCCAGCAGCCCTGCATGGCCACTCCATGTCCCACCTCTGGACCACTCCTCCCCTGGGGAGCACACCCCACCCTCAGCACTGAGGGTCCTGGGCTCTGCTCCTCTGCCTGGAGATCACCCTGCCAGTCAGCCACCATCCCCTTCTTCAGCCACTCCTGGGCAATGGCGCTCTGTGGAGACCAGCTTTCATGTTGCCTGGGCCTCTCTCTCTTGTCTTGGCCAGCTATTGTTCCCCACAGGTACCTTCCTCTCAGTCAGGACCAGGGGTTCGCTCAGGGTCTCCCAGGAGTCCAGGAAGGGCCAGAGTGGACCCCTCCTCAGTGATGGGCTCGGGTCCACTCAGCCTGAACCCCTGTCTGGTGTCATTCCTTGCTACAGGTGATGGCTTTGAGCAGCAGTATGTGGACACCTTGGGGGAGCTCCTCAGACCTGCCTAGGAAAAGTGTCCTCCCTCACCAAGGGGATCTGCAGAAGGGCACCCGCTATTCCCTGGCCTGTGGGGCCAGTAGGATGCCAGAGCCCACCCTGAAAGTGGCAGATTAGAGAGAAGCAGCCACTGGCCTCCCTCCACACCTGCCTCTCCCCTGGTTGTTCACCAAGAGACCCCAATCCACCTCCCTGGCCTCTCTCAGACCCCAGGAGCCTCCTACAGTATTCATCACCTCCACTTTACTTTCCAATTCTCCCTTCAGCAGTGCCCCTGGGACCTTCCCCCAAAGTGGCTCACTCCATTGCTTTCTAGAGGAGACCTGAATGCTCCATCAGTTGCAAAGAAAAGCCCACTACCGCCACCAATCCCAGCTATCAAACCTACCCCTGCTGATCTTTTCACTCCTCATGGTTCCCACTTCCTTCTCCAGGAGGGTTTGGGGCTCTCTGTTACCCAGTTTGAAATGCTTTTCTTCACCTACTTTCTTCAGACAAGCTCTTATGTATCCCACAAAACCCAACTCAGCTACCATTTACTTTACTCATTCTTTCCAGGATGTTAACCACTCCCTTCTTGGCTCCCTGCATTGCTTGTTCTGCTCTGGACACTCCTTGGTAACAGGAACTCTGTGAAGATGGTCCATTCCCATCTCCTGGTACCCAGTCCTGCCCCTGGCCTTCTGATCTTCTGGACTCTTTGTCCACAAAAGCAGGTGTTCTGGGGAGTCAACCCAGACTAAGTCTGACATGTGTACTCAGGATGGCTTTGAAACTAGCCATGTCGGCACGTACCTATAATCCCCACCCGTACTCTGGGAGCCCAAGGCAAGAGGATTGCATCTTTGAGCCCAGCATGAGCAATTTAGCAAGATCATGCCTCAAAATAAAAAAATTAAAGGGACAGGGGATGTAGCTCAATGCAAAAGTACTGGAGTTAATCCCCAGTACCAGGAAAAAAAAAAAAAAAGGAAGAAATGACTTTGAAAAGCTCTCCATAAGATCCCGTATGAAGGCAAGTCTGGCTCCCCTGGGGCCTAGGGCTTGTGCCCCAGCCCTGAGAGCTCCAGGACAGCTAGCCTCTACCCAGCCCCCCAGGCCAACCAAGGCTCTGGATAGGCTTTTGCTCCCTTGGAGAACCCCAAAGACTCAACTGCCCCTCAGGCGGGGCAGGGGTCCCTCAATAGGCAGGGCCAGGCCCATTGCCCCATGCCCTGCCCACCCTGGCCGGGCCAGTTCGCTCAGGTGGCACAGGACAGGAGGGGCAGCATATCTAACAAACACCGGGGCCCCGGCTGCACCGCCGGATGTGGATTTAACCTTTCAGCAAATGTCTTTCACTGACACAAATATTGCTTTTTAATTCGTTTTCCTGCCTGAGCTGCTTGCACTGCCGGGAGCTATGTGGGGAGCGGCGTGGGGGCTGGACTTTCTAGACCCTTTCCTGGGCCCAAGTACCCCCAAGCAGCACCCAGCGCAGGCACCAAGGGCAGGGAGGTCCCTGGATGCCCCGGAAGGTGAGTGTTGCCCCTGCTCGGGCTTCCAGTCCCACAGCCTGTCAGGGTGTCTCTGCCAGGCCATCACTCCTGGGAAGCTGTCCCCACGCACCTGCCCTGCTGGCCTAACTGGCCCTACTCCAGCACTGGTCTCATCCTGGGCCTGCTTTGTGTTGTGACCCACCTGCACCTGAGATGGTGAGGTTCCCCTGGAACCCCTAATTCTGTTCCTGCCCTACCCTCTTTCCCAGCCCTTGCTGCACTCCTCAGCAGATGTTCCATCTCTTACTTCCGCTCTTCCCCCAGTCCGCTCCAAGACCAGGCAGGCTCTGCTCAGCCACCACCACACTTCTGTGACAGGCCAGGCGGGCATGAGGTCAGCCCCTGGCTTCTGTGAGCCCAGCACCAGGCCCCTCAGGAGTGACCCCTCCTGCCTGCCTTTCCGACAAATCCATGCTGCATACAGGACGCCAGAGGCCCTGAGATGAATGACCTTTCTGGGTCACAACCAGTCTCCAGTTCAAGTCCCCCCACTCCTGGATTTTAGTCTTTGAGGATCTCGTGGCACTTATTCCCAGGGGCTGGGGACTCAGAGAATCTAACAGGCAACTGTCAGTGCCTCTTCTAACATTGGGGCCCCAGAGGGAAGACTAGGGCTAGGAAGGGACTCCCCAAACACCAAGGTTAAGCCTCAAGAGAGCCCTAGGGCCAGCAAGGTTTTGGGGAAGAGGGGACTGGGGACTGAGCCCATGAGGGTGAGCTCCCAGGTGAGGAGGAGGAAGGGGATCACATGAGGCACGTGGCCAGGGCAGCAAGAGGCCCGTGGGGGCCTGGGTGGTGGCTGCAGTCCCCACCTGCCCTGAGCATGGGCTCTGGAGCTCTGCCTCCCCTCTGGAAGCCCTCTGGCCCCCTGCCCAGGACCTGCACCTCACAGTCATCCTGAGCAGTTACAGATGCCTGTCACCGCGGTAATTAGGGCACGAAGCCGGCTCCAATAAGCGGAGCATCTTCTTTCGACAGCTTCTCTTGGCACAGAGGCTTAATAGCCCATAATGACAGTGCCGCGCCTGGGTGACCGTGCCCCCTCTGCGTGGGGAAGGCAGGGCATGGACTGAGCCCTGGCTTCCAGCCTGCCCCCCACATGCCACACTGGGCCATCTGTCCCACTCAGGTTCCCCCAAACCTGGTCCATTCAGACAGCCCTGTGAGGAGCTGCAGAAGGTGGAATCTGGGAAGGGCGCTGCTCTGGTTCCTGGCTGATAGCCTTTAGACTGTCCCTGTCCTGTGGCTTTGCAGGCCCTAGCTGTGGCCTGACACGGCTGGGCCTGAGGGTCCTGGGGCCTCCTCCCTCCCTGCCCTGTCCTGCTGCAGAAAAAACTTGTGCCCCAACCTCAGGCCAGGAGCCAGTTCAAGGTGGGTCCAGCCACACTGACTGTCTCCCCACCTTGGACTCCCCAGCTCTGGGCTGCACTATGAAAAATCATGTGCAAACAGTTTTGGGGAACACACCCAGCAATCCAGGTCAAAGGGTACCTTCCATTGATTTGAGCAGAATGAAAAACTTGGTCAGCCAGCAGTTAGTGTCCCTGCTGGAACCTGGACAAATGCACACAGCTGTGTGACATACACAAACACAGCCATGCACACATAAACCCAGACACACGTGAACACACAGAAACATGGATACGCAGACACATGGAAACACACAGACACACCCAGGCCAACACAGACACATAGATACACACCTAGACATACATACACATGCACACTGGGCACTTTGACCAGGTCCAACCTGAGCTCTTTACAGACCCTCAGGACCCAAGCACCAGGGTCACCCAAGAATCCCCTCTCCAGGTGGGGGACCTGGAGCCAGTGCCTGCATGATCACCAACTGACACACGTTGCAGTCTTTTCTGGGTTTGTTAACACTTGGAACATAACACTTCCCTTGGTCTTCCTTGGTGCTGCTAAAGAATGAGCCCGATAAAGGAGACAGTGAGGCTGCATCCTTCTCTTACCCAGCTGATTAGGGTGGGCCACCAGAAGCCCTGCTGGGCAGCTTTTCCTGGGGGCTTCAGTGTCTCACCCCTCAGTCTGAGGTGCCTCCCTCCACGCTGGAAGGAGAGCCGTGGCACCATGGCACACGGCAGGATCTGGCTGTCCTTGTCCCCATCAGACTCAAATGCCAGAGCAATTAGCTCTAACGAGGCCATCAGATGCAGCAGGAGCCGCAGGGCCAGCAGGCGCAGAGTATCAACAAGATGGCCAGGACCAGCCACTTCGGTCGATCAGATGCACTTAGGAGTAATTGGGTGTTCAGGAGTCAGACCAGAGGCAAGAGTCGTGGGCAGAGCTACCTCCAGGCCTTACCTCCGGCTTGGGGTGGGGGGGCTGTGGCGTCACTTCAGCTCTCCCTATCTGCACACAAAGGCGCACCCCCCTCAGCCCGTCTGCACCCAAGGCACACACCCCAGCCAGCAGGTCCTTTCCCTGATCAAACTCTGCCAGGTCTTCAGGCATGGACCTCTTCTCCACGCGGCCCCTGTGCTCCCTCCTGGCCACCTCTCTGAGCCCTTCTACCCTGGGCTAATGGGGCCATTCCTGTGTCCTGGTCCTCAACATGAAGGGCCTGCCTGGGTTCTGGAGACCCATGGTCTGTGGGGCTGGAGGAGGGCCCTAGTCAGCCCCCTGTGTCCCTGGTTGGTTTCCCAATCCATAGAAGGGCAGATATCATGAAGAGTTCTCTGCACCTCCCAAAGGGCCCAGTGTCTACAGAATGACAGGTGTTTCTTCTCCTGTGAAGGGCTTCTCAAGGAGGTGGCCTTGGATTTCATGTGTCTGTGGGCTTCCCAGAGACCAAGGGGACTCTTGCTCCTTCTAGGTGAGGCCCTGGAACCAAGACAGGGAAGGAGGAGGACACAGAGGGGAGCAGGTCATGGAACAAAGGTGAGCCAGGGATAGACTGCCACAACCCTGATGAGCAGGCCTCTCTGAGGATATGCCATCTTCATGCCAGCAAAGGTTCAAGTCTGGGGGCAGGATGGCTGCACCTCACCTAAGTCTCCTGGTGGTCCAGGCCTCAGTCAAGAGTCATGGGGGTGGAGGTGCTGAGATGTCCAGAGTGCCCAGGGCTGGGAGTATGCAGCCAGGTCCCAGAGCCCATGCTGTGGAACTCATCTGGCCTGCATGTTGAGTGTGCGTGTGAAGGTACATTACATGTGTTTGCATACCTGCGGGGTCGTATACCTGTAAGCATGTGCGCAGACGTGTGTGCATGCTTTGCAAGTGTGTTTGTATATAAGGGAGCGTACTTATGTGCCTGTAAATGTGTCTACACACATCTACATGTGTGCTTATAAAGTACATGTCCTTGTGTGTGTGTGTACATTTGTGTACACGCTAGGGCTTAAGTGTGACCACCCATAGGTATGTGATGAGTGGGGTGACCCTGGATCTTGTGCCCCCCCCACCAGAACCTCACACAGTGACGTAGCTCCTGGTGGCCCTGCATTCCTACCAGGCATTCCCGGTCCCTTTCTATCCTTCTCCAAGACCCCTGGCTTTGCTGCTGCACCAGTGACTCAGACCATTGCCCCCCCTGCCGCCCCCTCCCACGACTCCTGACAGCGTCTGACAAATTAGCCGAGTGAAAAGCAATACGGGCGACATTCAGTTCCCATTAGTCACTCTCAGAGATTGCAGCTGTGTTTTGACAGCAATCACATCTAATTGCAAGACCACTGCCCGACCGCCCCCGGGGCCCCCGTGGCAAAGGAGTCACTCGCTTGGGTCCCTGTCACCTGCCTTGCGGCAGGGAAAGGGATGTGGTTCTGGGCTCTGAGCTGGAGCAGGTTCCTACGGGGGCTCACAGCAGGAGGGGCTTCCGGACCTTCATCTTGTCTGCACCATGACTCCCTTCCTAGGACCATGGTGAGGACAGAGGCCCCACATAGGGACCACACCACCCAGGTCTCTTCTGTCCCCTTACTATGGGAATCCATAGCCTTGGGCCATAGTAGCAAAGATATAGTGGCCAGGACATGGTGGGGGACAGTCCCACTCTATTCTGCAGGGGTCAGACCACAGCAGCTAATGCCCTCAGGGCCCTGAATGGTAGCTGATTCCCAGGAGGAGAGCCCTTGTGGGAATGGACGAGGAACAAGGAGGGACAAAGGATGAGGAAGGCACACCGGGGGCATTCCACAGGAGCATAGCTCTGGTAGGCAGGAGCAGTCCTGCTTATGACCTCTCCGTGGCTGTTAGAAGGAGAAGGCACCACCTCAATATGCAGGTCCAGCGAGGGAGGGCTGGGAAGCAGCTGAGTGGGATAAGGAGGAGAGGCCAATGCTATGTTGTAGCCAGAGAAACTGAGCAGAGAGGACTGTGTGCCACCCTGGGGCCTGGCTAGTGACAGCCTGAGTTCTTCCCAGCCAGGCCGGGGTCCACATGGTGTCTTGTGCCTTCCATCCGGGGGCAGCTGGAAGCTCGCTGGATTTGAGAGCTTCCCGGGACAGGGGCTCCCCTCCTGGTGTCCTGACCCTGAATCCTAACCTTGCCTCTGGCTCCTGCCTGGACCCCCCAGGGAGTTCATGGTTTGCACTGGCACTGGAAGGTAGAACAATGGTAGTTTCCACTCTGGGAGGAACCCAGCCCCTATTGTAGCTCCATTATCCCCCGCAAGGGATTCAGAATAACCTGGACACCAGCAGAGCCCGGAAACATCTTTACTTCCCTCATCTGTTCTCAGCTGATGCCCAGAGCTGGAGATCAGGACTGGAGTGGAAAAACTGAGGCATACAGAGGCACTGGCCTGCCGGGGACTCCTCCTCTCCACATCCCTACTCTGACGGCTGCCGCTGTGACGACTTTGCGCTGGAGCCAGCCCAGAGAACACTATGTCCCCCAAAGAGCCTGTCACCCCATGCAGAGCTAGTGGCTCCCTCACTTATATAAGTGGGAAACTGAGGTCAGAGGGAAAACAGATGAGGGTGGTCTCTCTGTGAGTGAGGAGGGGGTCTGGATGGGAGGCTGCCAGAGGAGCCCCACTGATTCCTCTGGTGAGCACCACCCCAGCCAGTCAGATCTGCTTTGGGCAGTCTTCCCTTGGGGCTGCCCACTCCCCAACCTGGGCTCTTGGATATGTGTCCACCCACTCCGGCTACACTCTACCATTTCCGGCTCAGCCTGGCCTCCCCCATGTCCTTCCCATGGGAACCACGGGACTGAATGCTGGGTCCCAAGTTGGCCAGTCTGGCAGCCATGGTCCTTGAGTCTCTCCCGGGTGCCTGGGTGGCCCAGCCCAGGTTTGGTGTAGCAGCAGGAGGGAGGGGGCAGGCACAATGTTTCAGGTGCTGGGACTAATCCGAGGCTCTGGGGAGCCCTCCTGCGCTCCCCCCAGGCTGACATTTCTGGGCTGCCGCCCTCACTGAGGGCCCGACTCTTCGTGATATTTAGACAGGGCTTATTTGCCATGTGATTACTTTGGGGCCTGGGATGAACTCCGCTGACACCCAGGCTGGCCCGCTTTGATCCGAAGCTTGCTTTTAATAAACCCATCCCCATTAAGCCAGCACCCAGCCAGCTGCCATCCCCAAGTCCCACCTGGCTAGGCAGAGAACTAAGAGACAATGGATGGGCCTCAATTTCCATCCTGGGGTCTGATCCCACCAGGCTGATGACGACACCGCCCACTCAGCCCCCCAGGTAAATAAACCCATCCATTCACATGGAAGTTCTTCCCTTCCTCCCTCCTTCCCTTCCTTCCCCCCCGAAGCCTCCTTGGGCACTCCTGGGAAGGGACAAGTTCCAGTCTTGGAGGCTTTCACAGTCTGTGAGTGTAGACCAATAGACAAGGCCTCCCAACCCATGTAAGTGAGACCCTTTCAGGGGTCCAACCCCCCCTGAAAGCTACTGGAACAGAGCCAGGCTGTCCTAACTAGAATGGGGGGCACACCTGCCCTCTGCTCTCACATTGGCATGGCTTGTAGGGGCCAAGGGACCCGTAACTCTCTGAGGATTAGCAAGTAGTCAGAAGTTGGATAGTGGTATGGGGAGAAAGCAGGGACACAGACCAGGCTTGCTTTCCTCTCCAGGAGGGGTTCCCAGATCCTTGAAGGCTGCTTGATTTCTGGGCCTGTGGAGCCTACAGATTCCTCTGGGCCTTCACTCTCCACAGGAAAAGCAAAGCAGCCAGAAACCAGGCAACTGACACACCTTGCCAGTGGAACTAAGGGAACTAAGACCCAAGGAAGCTTCTGAGCCCATCACAGCTGGCAGAAGCCAAGCCTGAGACCACATCAACCTGAGGATCCAGGAAAAACAGGTTGGCCCCTTGGGATGAATGAACGATGGAGCCTGATGCGGGTCAGAGCCAGCATGTACACACGCAGGCCCTATCTAGTTGGGGGCCACGTTTGGGAGGTTCCCTTACTCTCTGCACTGAGGCCAGGTCACAGTGGCCTCTGGTTCCTCCCTTATTCCCTCAGCTCTTCTGCACATGGGGTGACTGGTCTGGGTCAGATGGCCCTTAATGGAGGGACTGTCTTCCTGCAGCTGAGGCTCTAATGGGGAGTTGATGGGCAAGGACAGGGGCTGGGATCTCCCACAGAGCTAACCTTATGGACCCTGAGAAGGTCATGTGGTCACAGGATCCCCCAGCTGAGGGCACAAAGCCTGGAGACAGGAATGTGGTAGAAGATGAGGGTGGTACCCCCTTACCCTCATCCTTGGCAAGGCTGCCTAGCTCCCTGCACAACTGGATGCCCACAGCAACTGCACCGGCCCTGTTCCACACAGAGGTGCTTCCTGCCATTGTGACTTTCTGTTCACCCACACAGAAAGCTGCCTGTGTCCACAGGCACCAGGCCAGATGGCGCCCCATACCCACAAAATGCAGGAGCAATGAGGGTACCTGGCAGCTAGGCTCAGAGACAAAGATGGGGTGGGGTGTGTGTCACCAGTGAGCCTATGTCTGACCTTGGCCAGGCCAAAGTGAGTCTTTTCCAGCATGGACCAGGGGGCTGGTGATGCAGGGAGGTCCCCTTGCCAGTTTTAGCCTGTGTCCCCCACTCTGCCCTCCCAACTAGGGTGTTCACTGGGCCTCTGAGGATCTGACATGACTTGGGCATGCTCTGCTTTTCTTGCCACACACTCCTATTCCAGCAGCTCCTTGTCGAGCCACCAGGCTTGTCAACCTCTTTTCTGTGGGGTTTCTCTAAGAACTCTATCCCAAATAGAGCAGTGTTCCAGAGTCTCTTATGCCCCAAAAGTCACTGGATGCTATCTTGAAGTTAAGATAACAATGAACAATAAGCCATCAGTTCTCTTTTGCACACTGCAGCTGAGGATACCAAGAGATCTTCCCGGATCAGAGTGAGCACATCTGTGTGTCCAGTGTGGTGGGCTTGGACATTGAGTGGCCTGACCTCTTAGACAGAAGCTGAGGTTTGGATGTTCATCAAAAGGTGGAGAGTTACAAAGGGCAGAGAGAAGTTGTTAGGTCTCAGGATTAGATATACCAGACAGGGATTGGATATGACTTTGGACCCTCCTACCAGGGGACAGGGCAGTCATCCTGTTACTTGGGAGTGTGAGAAGCTGGCCTCTCTTCAGGCCTCTCAGGACTGCTACCTCCATGCATGAATGGTCCCCAACAGGAGACCCTCTGAAATCAAATTGAGAGCATTTAGGGGATCAGGGTCTGCCTGGGGTTGGGCTGGAGGTTGATAAGCTTTCTGCTTGCCTGTACAGAGAAGGGGACTATAGAGATGACAGCCACCCCACAGCCACCTTGAAAGTGAGGGTTAGGACAAAGCAGGGGCAGGAGCACAGCACCAAGCAAGGGCCCATGAGGGGCGTGCAGGATGGGATTTCAGGGTCAGAAGGGGAGGGCCCCTCATGCTACTTGTCTTAAAGGAACTCTTTGTTTCCTGCTCCAGCCCTCAGCCCCATATTAGACAAGGTATGGAACAGTCAGGCCCTGGGGAACCTGTTACCCCACAACCTGGGCTTGCTCCCGCACTGTGGTCATCTTTCAAGGGTAGCTTCCTGGTCTCCACCTTGTTACCTGGTAGAGATCCCTGGGGTTATGACTCCCCTCTCCTTCTGTTTGATCTGAGTGCCATGACACTGACCTTCAGTTGTAGGGTATCTTTTGGCCATGAGACCCCTCTGGGTGAGGACCCCAAAATGTGTCCAAAGGTCTCATAGCTCTTTCACATGCTTCATGGGCTAACATTTTTCAACTCTGGAACCTCGCTGGCTTCACTAAACATATGCTTTCTCTCTCTCTCTCTCTCTCTCTCTCTCTCTCTCTCTCCCTCCCCCCTCTCTCCCTCCCTCCCTCCCTGAAGCACCTTCATGGCTCCCACTGCCTATAAATAATAGCACAGCCTTATGGCTTGCCAAGGCAGAGCCCTGGTAGCCTGACCCGGTCTTTCCAGCACCGCATCCCCTACTTCCCTCTGCCTTCACCCTTCACATTCTCTACGCTCAGAGCTCATAGGATAGGGCTCCCTGTAAGCAAAATTTCCAGACATTTGTGGACATTGGTATGCTTGAATACTGACTCCAACCTGTTTTAGATGCACCAGGGGAGCTTGTTTTATAAACAACCTCAGCACAAAGGCATTCTTCAAGTGATGGCACTGTCAGAGCATCCATAAGTCCACTTAGAAGAAAGCATCATGGCAATATTTATCCAAATCCTATGCATGCATGCCCAGAACCTGCAGTCACACCCACATATGTCCTCTGTGCAAAGTCCCTGCATCACTGGATGAAAAAGTGAAGGGTTACATTCCCCTGGGGCTCTTCTGAGGGGGACACTGGACAGATAGCCACATTGCACTGGCAGCAGGAAGACAGGAGGCTGACAGGGAAGCCTTTACAGAACAATGGCTGGAGAAGGGAACCAGGCCAGAATGTGAAAGGTGCTGCTTTCATGAGAAGCTACTGAAAAGATGAACATCACAGAGTTGATACATATGCACACGTATGTGCACACACCACACATGTATGCATGCATGTGTGCATACACCACACACACAAACCATACACATGTGTGCATAATGTGCACAAGAGCACACATACACATATATGGACATGCCACACATATATACAGATGTGCATATACACATACAAAACACATGCACATTCACATGCACACACCACAAGCACTCATCAATATACCACACTCACACACACATCCATTCCCACTACATAGACTCTGGGAGGGGAGGTAAGAACCCAGCAAAATTCTGCTCTCAGGATGGGCAGCATCTTTTTTTTTATTTTAAAGAGAATAAAACCAAACAAAATAAAACAGAATAGAGCCAATCAAAATAAAACAATGAACACAATACAGGACTTCAAAACAGGATAATAGGAAATCAACAATGGCTACCATAATGCCTCTTGTTATCTTCAAAGTAGCTGCTTATACCAAAAGACATAATAAAATCAAACAAAATAAAATAGTATAAAATCAATCAAAACAATGAAAATGACCCAGGGCTTCAAAACAGATTAATAGGAAATCACCAACAGCTGCTTTAATATATCTTGTTATCTTCAAAATAGCTGCCCATACCATCAAATATAATAAAATCAAATGAAACAAAACAGAATAAAACCAAACAAAACAGAACAATGAAAATGATTCAGGGCTTCAAAGCAAGATAATAGGGAATTAACAATGGCTACCACCTTCTCTTTTTAGATGTTTCCTCCCTTCTCACTTTCACAATATCTATTGTACATTTTGGATCCCACTAACTCTTTCAGTTTTTTATACTGGGGAGACAATATGATGTTCACCCATGTGCGTCTGAACAATTTCACCCATGAGCATTGTCTCAGGTTACATCCATTTACCTGCAAAAGCCTCGTGATTATCCTTCTTTATAGCTGAGTAACTTTCCATTATATAAAAATGCCACGTTTCTTAACTATTCTGCTGTTGATGGGCAAGCTACCCCTACTTTTTTCTGGTTCCCTGTCACATGGAGAATTGTTTTTTCTCCTTTGACTTTCAGTCTACGAATTTCCTTTCAAGTTAAATGTGTGTCTTATATAAAGTATATTGATAGATCCTGTCTCCCAATCCATTCTGTGTGTTTCTTTTTATTGGTGAATTGAGGCCATCTACATTTATGGCTATGGTCAACATGCACTGGCTTGTCTCTGCCTTGCTATCTTCCTGCCGTTGGCTCCCTTCTTTTCCTCTGTGTTCAACTTCCTGCCCTGCTCGGTGATCTCCCCCTACCACCGTTCCTGGAAGTGTAGTCATTTTTATCTGTCTAGAATGTCCTTCAGTATTCTTTGTAGGGTTGGTATGGTGGTCACTAATTCTTTCAGTTGTTCTTTGTCATGGAAGTATCTTGTTTCTCCATTAATTCTGAAAGATAGTTTTGCAGGGTACAACAATCTGGGTTAGAAGTTGTTTATTTTTCAGGACTTTCAACACTTCATTCCAAGCTCTTCTGGACTTGATGGTTTATGTTGAGAAGTCTGTTGTGATTCTGATGGGTTTTCCTTTATAGGTTATCTGTCTCTGATCTCTAACAGCTTTTAATATTCTGTTCTTGTGCTGAATTTCTGGGATCTTGATTATTATATGTCTGGGTGTAGATTTATTTTGGTTATGACTAGTTGGAGTTCTATATAAATCACTTATCTGTATGTCATGTCCTTTTCCCATGCTTGGGAAGTTTTCTGCTATTATTTCTATAAATGTACTTTTTATGTCATTTATGCTGATCCCTGTTTTTTCACTGGCACCTCTCAGTCTAAAATTATTTTTCTTTGCATCATCTTGCGCTGTTGAATAGTTACTTATTGGTTTCTTGTTATTTTTAGATTTTTCTTTTTCTGATTGCTAGCTACAATCCTGTCTTCAAAAGTCGGAGTGTCTTTCAAATGGTTTTGCCAGTTTTCAATGGTGTTTTTAATTTCCTGAGTAGCTCTTTGAATATGTTTCATGCATTCCAATTCTTCCCTATATTGCTCATTCAAGGTTTCCCTCATTTTCCTATGCTCCTCTTTTTTTTTAATTTATGTCTTATTTAGATATGCTCAGCAACTCTTTCATTATGTTTATCATTTCTTCTTTTATCTGAGATATTATTTCTGAACTGATTTCTTTTACAACCTCATTAAGTAGTTTCTTCACTTCAGTTGTCATCATCCCAGAAATTTCAGGTGTGTGACTTCCAATTTATTTCATGTCTATTTCTCCTGGGTTTGTTCTGTGTGAGCTGAGGCCAGAGTTTGCCTTTTGCTCTTTTGTCTTGAAATTTTCCTGGTTTCTTCTGGATGAGCCAGTTGTGGGGTCCCAGGTGCTTCCAATGTTGGCTACCTGTCCACAGTGTAGGGAAATGGGTTAGGTGCCTAGGTTTCTCCTGACCTAGGTTCCCAGGAGGAGGTAGACATGCATGCAACTTCTCCAAGTTGCTGTTGGCTGGTTCTCCCAGCCCATGTAGGCTACAGGTCCTGGTGGAGGCCATCGGGCTCATGGGGATGGGGTTGGCTGCTGCTTCTCTAACCTGAGCTGGATACCTGTCCAGGAAACAGAACATCACAAGTGTTGGGGCGGGAATGGAGAAACAGTAGCAATGGCAAATAATGTGACCATCTTAGAAAACAGCCCGCCAGTTCCTCAGATGTCAAACATGGATCTGCCACTTGATGTGACAACTCCACTCTGAGAACCTAGCCCAAGGAAATGAAAACCCATGTCCACATCAAAATTGGGCATGAACAGTTGTAATGTGTTGTTCTTCACTAGAGCCAAAACATAGAAAAAGCTCAGATTTCTACTATTATGCTTTGGATCTGTAGTGTCCCCCAAAGGTTCCTGTGTTTAACTTTCAGCTTTGGTGGAGTGATTGAATCATGAGGGCTCTGACCTCATCAATGGATTAATCCATTGACAGGTTTGTATTTGAAGACATTGTTGGGTGATGGTGGAAACTGTACAGTGTGGAGCCTAATTGGACAAAGTAGGTCACCAGGAGCTTGTACTGGATGGGTAGACCTTGATTCTGGCTCCTTCCTTTCTCTCTGTCTGCCTCCTACCTGCCCTCAGGTGAGCCACTGTGCTCTGCTGCACCCTTCCACCATTATGCTGGACCTTGCCACGGGCCCAGAACAACAGAGCCAGATGACCATGGACTAAAACCTCTGAAACTGTGAGCCAGAATAAATCTTTCCTCCTTTACATTGATTTATGTCAGGTATTTTGTTACAGTGATGGAAACTGACTAACATGTCTACCTAACAAAGGGAAAACCAAAATGCGGCCCACCCACTTGGTGGAATATTCATTCAGCTTTAAAAAGAAGGAAATCTTCACACATCACAACCTGGTAGACCTTGAGGACACTTTGGTGAGTGACAGAATCCAGGCAGAAAAGGACAAACTCTACATGATTCTACTTCAGTGAGGTCCCTAGAGGCATCAGATCCACAAAGGCAGAAAGCAGAATATAAGTGACAGGGGCTTGGAGGGGGATGAGGAGTGGGTTTTTAATGGGGACAGAGTTTGAATTTGGGAAGATGAGGAGGTTCTAGAGGTGGGTGGTAGTGGTGGCTGCACAACAGCGTAAATGTGCTTAAGAGCCCGGATTGTGCCTTAAACATGGCTATGATGGGAAATTTTTATTATGTGTGTTTGACCACAAAAAGTGAAATAAAATATAATACAACAGTCAGAAAAAAGAATGTTTAAAAGGAGAATGAACTCCTGCAGAGTAAGGAGCAGCTCACATTTTACTACCCTTTGGAGTTTTCACATGAACTCAACTTGCCCAGTGTCCGGCAGAGGACGGCCCAGTCAAGGTCAAGGCTGACTGTTGGCTCCATGGAGTGAAGTGAGTGGCCTCCTTCTCAGGAGGCCAGAGGTCAGTGGACACACAGGCCCACCAGTGGGCCCGCCAGCAGCTGGGCCCACCATGACACATGCCCTAGGACACTGCCCTCTTTCACTGTAGTCACGGAGGCGAGGATTGCAGAGCCCAGGGCAGCATGGTGGGGAGCCCTGGCCTCCTTACACACTGGGCAATGCCACTGTGGGTCTGCAGAGCCCAGCAGCAGCACCACAGTTTTACCAGGGCTGCCCCAGGGCACCAGCCCCACCCACAACAGCACTACTACTCTGCTGCACTCTCCTCATGGGCAGTGGGATGGCTGGGGACTGGCCACTTGTCCCAAAGTCTTCCATTACACAGCCTCGGCCCGTGTCTTAGGGATGGGGCATCAGCACCCTCCCTGCCTGTTCTCAGGGGCCCCATCTTGGACATGGTGAGGGAAGGCTTGCTGTGCTAGAAGCAGGATGCCCCCTACGCATGGCTGCCCAGTCTTTAGAGATGGCAGGGGCATGGAACACATGACCTGATTAGGGCTCCAGACCCCACCAGCTTGGGTACAGCCTGGGGCTCGATGGCTGTGGTGGGACGTGCTGACTCTTCTGGTTGGTCAAGCTCAGATTCTATTTACCCTTTCTCCATTAAAAAGCCTCAGGACTGTTTATTGATTTTTTATTAAGACGTGTTATCTCCCATTACACAGCAAAGTGATCGAAACTGTAGAAAACAGAGGCACAGGATGCACGTCCACGCAGCCGCCCCCGCCTGTGTGGCCCCGAGGGCTCTGAGCGCATCCTTCCCTGGATGTTACTGGTTTAATTATGAGTGCAGAAGCGACACAGTGTCTGCCCCCAGCTGCACGTTGGAAGCCTTTTCCATTGTGGAAGGCGTTTGCTGGGGTTTTTTCAAAGAGGAAACAGAGGGGAAAGAGCCCGCAGGTGCTGCAGAGCAGGCTGGGTGCTGACAGCCCAGAGCTGCTGAGAAGGCACCTATGGGTCTAATTGTCCACTGATCTGCTATCTTGAGAAACAGCAGCTCATTAATGTTCAGGATAAACCCGTACTGAGTCTCCTATCTGTCCATATCGACCCAGCTGCAGGCTGGAGCACACTGACTTCTTGCACGCACGCAGGGGCTAATTGCAGGCACATGAAATCCAGGGTCCACGTGATGCCTGTGCTGAGCCAGTCTTGAGCACCTGCCCTGGCTGTCAGTGCCTCAGGGACCCTGGACCCGAGTGGCCCAGCTCTGCACGAAGCGGTGGATGCTGAGTAGGTGGGGAAGGGGGAGGAGGGCAGAGCAGCAGCCTTTGCTGTCTGCACGTCTGTCTCTAACCTGCTGGAGGCTGCCTCTCTGTCTGTGGCCTGGGGTCATAGCGGAAGAGGGACCTGGCAGCCTGTGTTCCTTCGTCTATTGACTTTGTCGCCAGGCACATGGTGACCTTTTGAAGTCAGGTGGATGGCAATGCTTGCTATTGAAGATAACTACAGTATTTTTAGCTGAAAAAAAATCTGATTATAAAAGTAATCCATGCTCATCAGAAAAACGTTAATGTGGAAGGAAACAGTCCCCTGAGCCTCCTAGAATAAACACAAGGATGGTGCTAACCCCCACTCCAGGAACCCGGATGAAAGGGGCACCCATGTGGGGGCCCCAAATAGAAGGTGCTGGCTGTGTCAGTAGGAGGGTTCATGCCAGGGTCTCAGGCTCTGGTTCAAGGAGGGAGGCACTGTGTGCCCCAGGTACAGGACTTAACTACAGCAGAGGTGGTATCATGCCTGTCACAGTGACTGAGATAAACGGCCGGTAAAGGTCCTCCTACCCTGGGACGCACCATGGAGGGGACCATGTGTGGTGGGCTTCTCAGGACGAATCAGAGATGCAGCCCCACGGGCTACCCCCCGGGGCTGGGCCCACTCCATTCCTTCCTGCCCTGTGCTCTACACCAGAAGCAGGCCCTGTGCAGCTCAGGAGGAGGGGCTCCTGGCCAGGGGGTCAGCTAGCCGTGCACACTTGCATGGGCATGGGACCATGTGGCCAGCCATCCAACCTACTCCCCATGAGGCTGCTGCCCCCGCTTCGTGGCAATGAAGGGTTCCCTCTGCTAACAGCGGGCCTGTCCTCCCTCACCCCAACCAGGGACTCCCTGGAAGAACAAGGGTCTTAGTGGAGCCAAGGCTGGGTGACCCCACATTCCCAAGTGAGTGGGACCAGGGCTGTCTTCTTGGCAGGGCGTGGGGAGGGAGCCTATGAGCCCCAGAAGGCAGAGCCCAGATTCCGCTGACTCTGAAAGGGGGTGTATAGGTGCTGACTGCAGGCAGGTGCGCCCCCTGCCCTTCCTGCTGTGTCTAGGGAACAGCAGCTATGGCCCCTGCCCACCGAGGGGCAAGCACCATCCCAGGCTCTGCAGTGGGCACATAGCGTCCTCCCAGATGCTCTTCTAGACCATGCCTGCGGGCTCTGCAGAGCAGCTCTGCTTCCCAGCCTCTCCTGCCACCCAAGCCCTGGTCTGTGTCACTCTGACAGGTGGCCTTACTGCTCCACCAGGGGACGGGCAGGGCTCCAGGCAAGGTAAAGACAGAGGAAGGCATGACTGGATGGCTCCCTGGCTGCTCTGAGAGGGCAGGGTGCAGGCTGGGCAGTACCCAGTCCAAGAGGGTCCAGGAGGAGTCTGGGTGGTCACAACTTGGGCAAAGGTAGAGGAAGGAAGGGTCAGAGCAGGGCAGCTTGGGGTGCTCAGGGAAAGGGCAGGGACACAAAGTGTGGGCAGGGAGTGGGTAGCACCCAGCACGCCAGCCCACCTGGTCCTCAGAGGTGCCTCAGACCGGGCCACTGGTAGACTCTTATTCACTGTCCAGTGTCTCCAGGTGAAAGCAACAGTCCAATCCAGGGAAGGAAGGAGCCCTGTGAACCCCCAGGGCAGCGGCATACACCCCAGGCCTGGAGCGGACCATGCTGCCCCCACCCCTAGCCCTTGCCCCTGCTGTCCTGCCTGACAGCCCTCTCCTCTGCCTTCCGGTCTTGCACTGCCTGTGGGGTCATCTCCGCCCAGACTGCAGCCCTGAGCACCCAGCCTCTTCCAAGCAGTCCCTGTGAGATGGTGCCCCCATGTGGCTCACTGTAGCATAACCTCGCTTCCAGCCCGCAGGCTCAGGAAGGAGACTTCAAGGCTGGAGAGAGGGACCCAGCAGGCTGCTGGGCCGGGCAAACCATGCAGGGTTATCTGTGGAGGGCTGTCAGGGCCTCTTGGGGACCTGGGACAAACTGATACTGGCTACACTGAGAAGAATCCCTATGGCCCCTGTTTCTATCACCCCAGGGCTAGTAGAAAGCTGGCAGAGCCTCTCTGGCCTTGGAAGCCCTGACTTCCTTGGCCAGCAGGTGAGGTTTGCTAGGGATGTGAAGGCAACTTCAAATCAGAACTTCAAAGGCTCTCACAGCAGCCCCCAGACAGCGGGTGGAGAAAGGACCTCTGGAGGCCATAAGGACCACCCCCCCCAGCTCCCCAGTGAGGGCTGTTTTGGGTCTGCCCCAGTACACCCACATGGACCGGTTAAGCAGGGACACTTTGGTGCCCTGGTCACAGGCTTTCCCACAGAGGCCATGTGGCCATCATCAAGGCTCCAGACTCAGACTTCAGCCCTCGACAAGGCCACTCCACTGTCCCCACCCTGAGCCACCCTGGCAGCCTCACAGCAACAAAAAACAGGCCCAGAACACAGGGGGACCCCACAAGGCCTGGCCACCTCTGCCCCTTGGGAAGGGACACCTGGGGGAGGAGGGGAGGTGGAGGGGTGTAAGCAGGCAGCAGATCCAGCTGGGAAAGGCACACAGGGCATTGGCTCTGCTGACCCCAGTGGTGCAGGGTCAGGTGGGGCCTGGGCTGGTCTGGGCTCTCAGTGACTGCCACAGCTGAGGAGTCTGGAGTCCACCACCATGGTCCCACAGACACCTGGGGGCGAGGGTTGGGTAGCACAGCAAGAAGTGAGGGGAGCTAACCCAGAGCTATACCACCTGTGGGGATGTCAGGGCAGCAGTCTGTCTCTCTCTCTCTCTCTCTCTCTCTCTCTCTCTCTCCTCTGTGTCTCTTATTTTTCTCCCTCTCTGTTTCTCTGTATCTCTATCTTTCCTGTCTGTCTATGTCTCCTTTATCTTTCTATTTCTAGCTCTCTCTATGTCTCTTTGCCTTCGTCCCTACTCTGTGTCTCTGTCTTCTCTATCACTAGCTCACTGCCTCTGTATCTCTCTGTGCTTCTATCTCTATCACGGTCTCTCTGTCTTCTTGTCTGTCTCTATCTCTCTGTGTCTGTTTCTCATGCACTTAGGAAGGAGGAGGACGCGTCTGCCCTGCTGAGTGGCCAGATGGCCACACGGTGGAGCCCATGTCCCAGTTTTGAGAGCAGTGCTATGGAGGAGGGATGTCGGGTCCCCAAGGCAAAGGGAAAGAAGGGCCAAGGAGAGGTGCCAGCACTCGGGAGGCTGAGGTAGGAGAAGCGTTGTGAGTTCGAGGCAGGCCTGGGCTACAACGCCAGCGCAAGGCTGGCCTGAGCTACACAGTGCGACCCTGCCTCGAAAAAACCAGGGCTGGGAGTTTGGCTCAGTGACTTCAGCACCTGTTTGGCAAGGCAGGAGGTTGTGAGTTCAATTCCCAGTGCCGCAAAAAAAAAAAAAAAAAAAAAGGAAGGTGCAGCGGCGGGCACGAAGTCTCCGACAAGCTAGTCTGGGTAGCCCAGTCTGGCCGGAGGGAGGGACAGAACCTTAGGAATGGGGGAGGCGGTGGTCTCAAAGTACAGATGCTTCAAGATAGTGCCAGGACATTCCCATCCCCAGAAATTCCAGGTTGGGGTGCATGGGGTGTAATGGGGGGTCCCTAGATCTCTCCTGCAGTTGCACCCCAGGGACTGGTCAATGGGGCTGGAGCTGAGGTGCTGACCACATAAAGCCTGTCCCTGTCCTGTTCCTTTCTCCCAGGGCAAAGCCTAGCTCAGGGGGAGCCCCCAAGCCCACAATTGCTGGGCCTGGCCTGCATGGCTGGGGGGAGAGCATGAATTTTCTATTGACGTGGCTTCAAGCCCAAAGGGACCCAGAGGGCAGAAGGGGCACCTCCCTGGGGGCCATCTGGAAGCCAGAGCTGACCAGTCCTCACCTGGGACAAGGAGGGTCCCTCTTGGAGCCCACCCGTGCCCGGAGGGTCCTGTCCTCGCTCCTCACAGTGCTCTGGAAGAGGTGGTGGCTCTGCTTCCTGGCAGTAGGTGATGTCTGTCACAAAGTCATTCACAGCCCAGGCCCCGGCACTTTCCCAGCCAAGAGAGCGAGAGGACACTTCACAAAGCACACAGCCTGTCTCTCCTTACCACGGTCACACCGGGAGCCTGGATACAGCGGCCAGAGCAGAGAGGCCTTGTAGGGTGCGTAGGACCTTCTCAGTCACTGGTCCAGGACACCTTGACCCATAATAGTCCCTCTTCCCACAGCCACTATAGTGCATGGAGAGATGCTGTGGGATTCCCAAAGTCAGGTCGTCTACCCGTCCTCTCTTCAGTCCGTCCTGTGACAAGCATGTCCTTGGTGGAACCTCTGGCCTGCCGGGTAACCCATGCCCATTAAGGACATTGTGAGGGCTGAGCGTGGAGACCATCCTGCCTGGGCTCCCAGGTTTCCCTCTCATACTGAGGTGGACCACTGGGTAGGACCTCCAGGCCACCAGGCTGAGTGGACCCCAGGAATGTCACTGGCCCAGACTTGCTGCCAGGCATTTTTGCAGGCATTCTTTGAGCACCTACTGTGTGCTCCTCTGCTCCAAGTTTCAGATGCGTGTGGTCCCTGTACCATGGATGTCTGGCCTGAGTGAATTGTCCACTCCTCTGACCACTCCAGGGTGACCAGCCACGGTGACCCAGAGCCCAAGGTGATTCCTCAGTCCCCCACTGTCCCCAGGTACCTGATCCTGCCCAACAAAATCTCCTTCTGTGCAGAGTGGGACCCGGGTTCCTCTGAGAGGCCCAGGATTCCCATCCCGAAGGCAAGCCTGCTCCCCACCCCAGCTCCTCTCCTCTTAGCCCTGCCCTGGTGCCTTGCTGGAGCAGGGTGTACAGCAAGGTGACTGTTCTGCCCCTGCTAAGCAGCCTGGACCAGTGTGGAGGCAAGGTGAGGCGGGAGAAGGGCAGGCCGGCGAGGGGGGACTCATGGGGGTGGGGGTGGGGACAGGGAGGGAGAGCCGTGGTGGCATGGCTCACCTCCACGGCAGTCTCCAGGACTGAAGATGCTGTCTGCCCACCTGGGATGCAGAACAAATACCATGGTGCAGCAGCTGGCCCTGCTGAGGGCCCCTCCCGGGCTATGGACCGCCTCTGGCTATACCCTTCCTGTGGCCTCTGCCATGCACTCTGGCATCTCTTCTGACAAGGACACTAATCCTAGGCCGCCAGGGTCCACTGCAAGCCCTCACCCTGACCTTAATAACCCTCCCCACCACCATGCCATCTCCACTGCATCCCCATACTTGTCCCACTAAGCAGGCATTTCCTTACCTCACCCCAGAGGGAGCAGGGTGCAAGTCCCTGAGGTCGGGGAATGACCACAGGAGTCTGAGCTCACCCTGCATCCAGTCCCAGACGATGACCATACACTCCACCATCCCCCTCCCCACACAGCTGTCTGGCCATCCCAGGCGCCGCACACCTGCCTGCCCCTCTTTCCATCCTCAAGCACAAACAGCACCTATAGGACATGCAAAACAAAAGTGAACCATCAAAAATTAATCCTCGATGAAAGTGAGAAATATTTCCAAAGCAACTGAACTAGTAGGAGTTCAACTGCTGTAGAATGCTCCTCCGCAGTATGCCTCTTTCAGGCTGGATATGTACACTCAAACCCCAACAGTTCATAAGCTGATAAGAAAGAAGTTGTGGTTTGGGTTCTGTCCATACGCTCAGTACGAGTGGTCAGATCGAGTGGCTAGATGGATGGAGAGATAGATAAATGTATCAAGAGGTCATGTGGAGATGGAGGATTAGGAAAATACGTACATACATTCATAATTTGATCAATGCATGCATTGAGATGAAGAGGGAGAGATGTATAAAGAGATGGATGGATGGATGGATGGATGGATGGATGGACGAATGAATGGATGGATGGTTGAGTAAATGGACGAGCAATGGATGAGCGATGGATGGATGGATGGATAGCTGGATAAGTGGTGCACAACAAACCCTTACAGGGGAGTCTCAGGACCCCATCTGGAGGATACAAGGAGCAGTTTGCCATCCATGTCTTCTTGTCTTCTAGGCCAAACTGAAAGATCACCCCGCTCATCGAGAAACGTCCCCTAAAGCGCAGGGGCTCCCCTGCCCTCTGCTCCCCGCCCCCAAGGGTAGTTAAGAACTGTGAGTTTTCTATCTCACTATCCTCTATCACATAGTCTGTCTTGTGTGCCCACCGGGCTCTAAATGTATGTTGCCTTCATGGAGGAGAGGTTGAGGCCAGACTAGGGGCTGCACCCCATCTGATGAGCCTGCCCTCCTGGTGGGGTTCCAGGCATGTGGAGGGAGCCTTCTTAGGCACTGTGGGCAAGATGGCTGTAAATCTACTTGACCCTGGGTGCTTGAGGGAGCCACACAAGCCAGCCCAGGCCCATGCCAACCCAGCAGGGGTATGGGGACAAGGGCCCTAGTTTTTGGGGCCCAGGACATGCTAGGGTGAACGCTGGAGTCTCACTCAAAGCCCTGGCCCAAGGGCTGTCTCCCTCAGAGCAGCTCCTTAACCCTGAGCATCACAGCCTTGGGTGCAGTTTGGGAAGGAAGGCCTGCCTGATGCTGCAGGGCTGTGTTCAGGCTCGGCAGAGAGGAGGTGGGGTGTGCAGGAGGCGTGCAGGAACCGCCCACGTGCCTGAAGTCCCACTTCGGGCCTGAAGTCCCAGGCATGGGAGACCGAGCTTGGCAGTGGGAACTTGGGGACATGTTGCTGCCTGGACCATGGTTGGAGGTCTGTGATCACAGTGCATACTCACAGCCCTGGTGGTGGGTTCAGGCACGTGTCAGCACTGAGTGTGACCCGTGTGCAAGCTTCCTGAGCTGTGCAGGTGTGCTCAGGGGTCTTTGATGAAGCCCAGCCTTCAAGAGTGACTGCCTGGCTGTGAGGCACCAGGGGTCCCACCCCCTCCACCCTAGATTGGTGTCCTCTGGGAGTCTTGGGCAATGAAGGAGGAGGGACACCAGCCAGCCCTGTGGCCTCCTCTCTGGACTCAGCTTGCAAGTGCTCACCCAGGAAAAGGGTTGTCACATGGCCAGAGTCCTGTCCTCTCATAGGTCAGCCTCCTGCAGGGGTCCATGGTCTCAGCAAATAAAGACAGGAGGCCTTTTGCAGCCCAGAGTCGTGGCACCATCGGTTTGGAGAGGTGGCCAAAGCATGTAGTCAGCCTCACCCTGTCTCGGGAAGCCCTTGTGCAGAGTTTTTCACACCCTCCTGGTGGTGCTGGAGTCCAAGAGGACGTCCAAGCTCACAGCCCAAGGCACTGCCTTGGGAGGGCCCCCTCCAACTGCCCCACACCCGAGGCTGGGGCTCCGTGGCTGAGTGGGTAGAGGGGCTCCTGCAGGGTCGAACTGGCATAGAAATATCTAACCCTGAACCATAAAGAGGCCACCTGCCCTTTTGATTCTGTGATTTTATAGCAAAATGAAAAGATAAGTCAGCTTTGATTCTGGCTCAGTTTTATTAGCTTATGTTTTTATTTCCTCTCTTGTTCGGGGGAACAAAGGGGTTTATGGCTGTCTCCCCATCTCTTTGTCAGCCACAGGCGGGGTGGCAGGCGGCAGCTCTGATAAGGGCCCCGTCCCAGCTTCCTGCACCCACTAGGGGGCCCATCCATGAGTGAGCTGGGATGGCTAGAGGCCGAGGGATAGGTGTCTGCTGTTGGGGATAGGCAATGGGGTGCACTGGTCCTCCGAGCAGGCTGAGCTCTGGTTTCTCCATGCCCCTGCTGGTCCTGGACCTGGATGGTCCACTGCCAGAGGCTCTTCCCCATCTCCTTGTACCTCAAATTCCTCACCTAAAACCAAGGCACCAATGGAGTCAGTGGGACTGTGGGCAGGTCACAGGAGTTGGTATCACCAGCAGTACCACTGCCCCGGAAATATCAGGAATGGCCCCACTGATGCTGCTAGTCCCCCACCCTCCTAACTGGAGTGACGTCCCCACACACCGACAGAGGAGAACACTGAGGCCAGGGAGCAGGGGATGCTTGTCCAAAGGCCTCAGCCCCGGCCGGCCCCGAGGGCTGCAGGCTGACACGCCTCCAGGAGACCTGGCAGACTCCAGGGTGGACGCCGGCTCATGTCAGCTATAAGGGCCACAGAGTTGCGCCCAGCTTCAAAGGTGCACCCGCCTGCAGGTCGGGGACATCAAAGTGCCCCACCCAGGGTGGCAGGCAGCAGAGACAGGCACGGATCCGCCCAGGGCTCCAACCCAGGGAGCGGCGGGAGGGCCAGCCCCACCCACACGAGGCAGGGGCCCCTGCTGTGGCTGAGGTACTTCCTAGAATTTCTGCCCTCGGGCCTCTTAGGGACACCATGGGGTGCCTCCTCGATGGGCAAGTGCCTTGCTCCCTGAGGGTGGCACCTGAAGCCAGGGCAGAGAAGGCAGGGACACTCTGGGGTCAGGACACAACCTTCTTCCTTAGGACCACCAGTTGAACTGGGACCAAAGGTCTTGTGAGGGGCCCCAGGCAGCATCCCACCCATACCACCCTACCCTTCCAGTCTTGCCTTCTGGACAGTGTCCCTGGCCCTTTCAGCCCACAGCGGGGAGACTGGCAGGCTTCCCCCTGGCTTGACTGATGACACTGGATGGATGACAGACCGAGGCGCTGGGCCACCTGCCCGACCTGACTTGCTGTAGCCTACACAGCATGAAGGTGCCTGGTAGCTGCCCAGTGGTGCAGGCCCCATTCGTGCCGTGCAGAGCTCTGCTGTATGGACAGGGCTTGGGGTACCCCACTGATGCTCAGAACCAGCTCTGATCCATTACAGGGTTCACTAACCTGTACAGCCCCGTCTGAGTATTAAGGGCGATGACACCCACAGGGTCTCACTGAGAGGGCCAGGGTGTACCCCGCACCACGTCTCCAGCCCGCACTGTGCAAAGGAAGCTCCAGCTTCAACTCTGTCCCTGGGCCAAGAGGCCTGGGGCCTCCTGGACTCCATTCCTGGTATATCAGAGGGAATCCACTGGGGTGGGGCCTGCAGCTCCAAGGACTCCAGGGATTCCATGACACGGTCAGCTGGCCAGGGGGCAGGTCCAGATGTGGTGGCCTCTCTAGTAGGTGCAAATCTAGGAATGAGGGGCTTTGCTGGAGTCTAGCCGGGGGCAGGGTTCCCTCTGGCAGCCTGATTTTCCAGGGCAGGGGGTGACGAATCACTAATTGGCGTCTGGGGCGGTGCTGCACCTGACCCGAACTGCCCCAGGGGCCAGTGATTCACTGAGAAGCCCGCACCCTGCCTGGCTCAGCCTTCCAATCTCCCTGCCTCCCCACTTCCCAGCTTCCTGCCTCTCCCATAGCTGGCACTGTCCCTGGCAGTTATTGGTCTCCACATTCAGACACATTCTGCCACCCTTTCTCTGCCCTGAGATCAGGGTTGGACTGAGTGTGTCCACAGTACAGGCAGTTTGGGGACGACCATGACGTCAGTCCCCGGGGCTGCACAACAGAAAGGCAGTGGAAGTCTCTCAGTCCCTCCTTGGCACCCCTTTTGCAGACAGGGAGACTGAGGCAGAGTCTGCCCAGAGTCTCCTGAACCCCATAGGCAGCAGAGATCAGGATCTCCTCCAGAAATGTCTCCCAAGGCCACAGGGAGGAGGGCATGTTGGAGTCTCTAGGAGCAGGGCTCACTCTGGGCATAGATCATTGATTTAGCTAAGACACTCTTGGCTCAATCTGCTGTGTTGGAAGCCAAGTTTCACCCTATGCTGCCCTTGGTCTGTGGCCCCACTGGGACTGGGCCCCCCACCCTGAAGATTACCCCTCCACATCCCAGCCCCACACCTCTAAGGGCCATCTAGGGAAGGGCGATGAGTCTAGGTGGTGTCTGGAGACCATCGCTGGCACCTACTGGTAAAAGTCAAAAGGCAGACCAGGTAACACCCAGTGTGGGGAACAGCAGTGGAGACCCCTAGTCTAGGGCATGCAGCATTGTCCAGTCCCATCCAGGGCTTTGATAGCTCTGGACAAAAGGAAATCAAGGAGGCAGATGCTGATGTGGGGATAGTGGCCAAGTTATTTCTTTCTTAAATGTATAAAAAATGATACATGAAAGTGTCGCATTCAGTCTTGAAGAACACTTCCAATAAGCGTGAAAGAAAACTCTGAGCCATAAGAAAGCCCTAGTTCATTGATAAATTTGTTCATTTTCTCTCATCAGAACAATAATACCGTGATAAAAATGTGAAAGTCTTGGGCTTAATGAAATGTGATGTGATTCCTAGCCTCTTGTGAGTATCCATCATATTACATATCTTGTGCTCATTATTGCCTTCTGAGGCAGGCCTACCTCATCTACCCCAGCTCCACATGGCGCCTGTGTGTAGAGGGCTTCCCCATGCATGACTGGAAGTCTCCTGACATTCTGCTCATCAAAGGCAGAAGCTGGCACTTGGGGAGGGCAAGGATGGGGACACACTGAATGTCAGCTCCACGGTTGGGGAAGCTTCTAAAAATGTCACCTGCCACTGGCATGAAGTCATGATGTCACTGTATGCCTGTTGCTCATGCCTATGGAGCCCGAGCCCCAGTGCCCTGTGGCATCACTGAAACAGGGCAGGATGAGATCCCTGTCCCTTTAGAGAGTGAGTAGGGCCATAGCTACCCTGTGGGTACCCAGCACCTACATCCAGGGCCAGGCCTGGTCCTGAGGGGTATAACTGTCAGGGTCCTCACAAAGCCACTGTCTGATGGAGGGAGCCCGATAACTGCCAAGTAAATAATTCTCATACAGAGATGACAAGGTTGGCACCCAGATAACACTCAGCAGAGATTGAGGAAAATGCCAGGCTCTGCGATTCCCATGGGATGCTCTCCTTGGGTCCTGGTGTGGACCTGGCACCGCCTTGCACCAGGAGCAGTGTCTTAGTTACTTTTTACTCATTGCTGAGACAAAATACCTGACGCCCAAATCTAGGGAAGGAAAAGTTTATTTCTTACAGTTTCTCGGGAGTTTCACTCCGTACTTAGTTGGCTCAAAGGCAGCATGCTATAGCAGGGCTGCCATTCATGGTGGCTGCAAACAGCGAGTGTGCTGGTGAGAGAGGGCGGACAGAAGCACAGAAGCGGAAGACCCACCTTCCCTTACACTGTATCTCAGGTCCACTCCTGGGCGGGTGCAGCACTCACATCACCAGTCCCAGCACTAGACAACAAACCGGACACAAGCAAGCACCGGACTTAGTCCCATCAAAAGTATATGAGGACTTGGGGGGACATAGCATATCACCCAATACAAGCAGCAGTCCAAAGGCCCTAGGGTGGAAGTATGTTTGTGGCTGGTGGGGAGAAGGATTGAGAAGCAGGTCAATAGGGTGCAGCTGGGCCAGAGAGGGAGAGCTAGGAGCCCCACACACACCCCAGGTCAGCTCTTTGCTCACAGACCCAAAGGAATGCCAGGATGGTGTGTGAGTTCCAGCACTCGGCTAGCGGTTCTAGGAAGTACTTGAGGTCTTTCAAAACCCTGATTCTGGGCCCCCCATCTGCCTCATGGTATGTGACCAGGCCTGGGGACATGTATTTTCCCTTCCCAGGAGTGTCAGATCTGGTGGGGAAGACTAAACCACGACCTGGAACTCAGAAGGTCCAGGAACAGCCGTGAGGTGGTGGAGGAGAGATGTAGGGTGTGCAGGGGCCTCTTAGCCCAGTGAGCACAGGGTCTCACAGTCCAGCCTCCCTAGTTCTCCTGGCCATGGGTGGCAGTGTTCAGAAAGTTCTCAAACTCCAGGAGGCTGAGACAGGCTCTGCATGGAAGATTCAGCTTGCACAGCAAGTGGGTAACAAACAGAAAGCAAATATCTCAATCCAATAAAAGCGATTTATGACAAACCAATTGCCATCACATTATGTGGGGGGAAAAAACTGAAAATTTTCCCTGTAAAATCAAGAACAAGACAAGGATGCTTACTATCGCCACTCTTGTTTAACAGTCCTCAAGACACTAACAAGAGCAATCAGGCAAGAAAAAGAAATTAAAAAGGCTATGTATAGGAAAAGAAGAAGTAAAATTATCATTATCTGCAGGTGACATGATCCTCTGCATATAAGATCTAACAACATCCACCAAAAGACTCTTAGAATTAACAATCAACGGCAGTAATGTAGAAGGATACAAAACCAACCCATGAAAATCAGTAGTATTTCTGTATACTAATGAACCACCTGAGGAAAAAAATTAGGAAAAAACACCATTCACAATAGCACCAAGAAAAATTAAATATTCAGGAATTAACCTAACCAAGGAAGCAAAAGACCTCTACAACAAAAACTACAGTACTCTGAAAAAAGGAAATCAAAGAGGACATTAGAAAATAGAAAGATATTCCCTTGTCCTGAATAGGCAGAACCAATGTAGTCAAAATGACTATACTTCCAAAGCTGATAACCAGACTTAATGCAATCCTAATCAAAATACCAAAAGCATTCTTCACAGAATTGGAGAAAACAGTCCTAAGATTCATATGGACAAAGCACCCCTGGATAATAAGAGCAAAAAGGGAGGCATAACAATCCCAGACTTGAAGTTGTATTACAAAGCTACAGTGACAAAAACAACATGGTACTGACTCAAAAACAGACATGAGAATCAATGGTACAGAATCAAGGATGCAGAAACAACCCTAGGCACATTTGACTATTTGATCCTTGATAAAAGGGTCAAACACATTCTCTGGACAAAAGATAACCTCTTTAATAAATGGTGCTAGGAAAACTGGCTATCCACATGCAAAAGATTAAATCTAGCCTCATACATCTCACTGTATGCTAAACTAAAATCAAAATCATTCAAATAATTAAATGGTTAAAAAAAAAGACACCTAATCTGCTAGAAGATAAAATAGGTAAAACTCTTAAAGTCATGGGCATATGTAAGGACTTTCTGAACAAAACCCAGCTTGTGCAGGAAATAGTTCTGAGAATCAACAAATAGGATCAGATCAAATTAAAAAACTTCTGCACAGCAAAAGAAACAACCAACAGAGTGAAAAGACAACCTACAGAAGGGGACAATTATTTTCTAGGTCTTTCTCAGACAAAGGACAAATATCTAGAATATACAAAGAACTTTAAAAAAACTTAGGTCTCCCCCAAATAAAAGATCCAAGCAAAAAACGGACAAATGAAATGGACAGACATTTCACAGAAGAAATATGAATGGCCAATAAATACATGAAGAAATTCTCGACATCACTGACCTTTAGAGAAATGCAAATTAAAACAACACTGAGATTCCATCTTACCCCAGCAAGAATGGCAATCATCATCAGCCACACCCAAGCCTCTCTCTGTGAGTCTGCATCATTCATGGACTGCAGGGGGAGAGAACCAGGGGCCTCACCAGGTGGTGATCCCCACCTGGAAACCAGCGCCATGCACCAACTGCTCCCAGGAGTGGGGACAGCCACACCCAAGCCTCTCTCCATGAGTCTGCGCCATTCTCGGACTGGGGGCTGGAGTGGGAGAGATCCAGGCCTCACCAGGAAGCAGTCCCAGCCAGGAAACCATATCCTTTTCATTGCTTTGTTGGGTTGGGTTTTGTTCTCTTTTGTTTTATTTGATTATGTTAAATCTGATGACATGAGCAGCTATTTGAAAAAGAACAAGACATACTATGTTAGCCATTTTGAATTTACTAGTGGTTTGTTTTGAAGTCCTTTATTGCATTCACTGTTCTGGTTTTATTGTTTCTATTCCATTCTGGTCTGTTCGATTTTTACTATATCCAAAAGTATCTGCAGCTATTTTGAAGACAATAAAAGGCATTATGGTAACTATTGTTGGTTTTGTAAGGTTTTGAAGTCCTGTATCACTTATGCTGGTTTATTTTTTATTGGTTTTATTCTGTTTTATTTTCCTTGGTTTTATCCTCTTTAAAATAAAATTAAAAAATTAAAAGAATGGCAGTCATCAAGAAATCAAATAATAACAAATGTTGCCAAGACTGTGGGGAAAACAAAGCCTTTCTTGGTTCTTCTAGGCTGGTGGCAATGTAAACTAGTACAACCTCTATGGAAATCAGTATGGAGATTCCTCAAAAAACTACAACAAAAAATTTTATTTGACCCAGATATTCTCCTTCTAGGTATCTTCCCAAAAGAGTTAAAGACATTATATTACAGTGATACATGCATGCCTGTGTTTAGCAATTCATAATAGCTAAATCTTGGAAGTGGCCTACAGGTCCATTATTAGATGAATGGATAAATAAAATGTGATATTTGTGGAGTACTACTCTACCATAAAGAAGGATAATCTTGAATTACTTTTTGGAAAATGGGTGCACCTTGAGACCATAATATTAAGCAAAGCAAATCAGACACAATAACCTTAAATATTGTATGGTTTCTCTCATATGAGAAATGCAAAATATAAATAAAGAGCAAAATAAAAGATAGATAATATGAAATAGGGAGATAGATCTTTCTCAAATGGGAAGGGATCAAGAGATGAAGGGAGAGGAGAAGGAAGGGTGGGACAGGAGATGAAAAAAGGAATTAAGATATGAGATATATATATATATAGATATATATATATATATCAATTTCACACAAAGAATGTAAACATCATGTACTATAAACATGTACTAATGAAAATATTTTAAAAATAAAAACAGCCTGTTACCAAAAAAAAAAAAAAAGAGAGAAAGAGACAAAATGGGGTCATTGCCCCTGTTCCCCTGTGCCACAAGCCACACTGAGAAGAAGCTGGCAGTTGCTCATACCTCGTGCCAAGTTTGTCTTCACATTCCAGAAATAATCCATCCTGGGGCTACCCCGGTGGGTGACGTGGAGCTGGTGGCTGCCTGTCTCAGCTTGCCCATCTGGAGTGAAGCAGGCTGGGCCACTGCTAGCTGAGTGGGCCTGGCCCTTTCTCTCTCCAGAAGAGAGGTCAGCAGGAACCACAGGGAGCAGAGGGGTACAAAAAGCCCAGGGGACAGGGAAACAGCAAGCAGACAGGCAGGCTGGCAGCCAGCCCTGGGCAGGGCAGGACATAGGAGAGACTGCAGGGAGCCAGGGCTGGGGTAGGGGTAGAAGCCACCCACAAACAAGAAAGGGCAGCAGAACCAGGACACTCTGACAGGTGTGGGGACACAGGTGGGCCAGGATGGGCAAGGGATGAAGTATCAGAGCATCAGTGAGGAGAAGGGCAAATGGAACCAGTCCAGAACTGAGGTGGGAGAGAATACAGATGGGGTTGGATGAATCCTGAAGGACAGGGCTTACCAGGTCCCCAGAGGGCACCGGGCATCCAGACTGTAGCCAGAAAGAAGCCAGGGACACAGAGGGACGGGGAGGATGAGTGTGAGAGCAGAGGGGCCGGAGACCGCTGTGTGGCAGGGGCCAGGCTTACTTTGGAGGGGAGGGGGCTATGGGACCCATTCTGCTCTCCAGGCACGGCTGGCCCCTCCCTGCACAGCTGGATGACTGCTTCCCAGCCCTCTCAGCCCAGGCAGGGTTCAAGGCTTGGTCATAGCCTCACAGGAGCATGGACCCTGGTCAATGGTGAGAGAGAGAAGGGGTCCCAGGCATCTGGCCCCAGCCCATGGCCCAGCCTTTTCTGGGGTCTCCAGGTATGACCTTCCCCTGGCAGCCGACCTGCCTGGAACTGCCCCTGCCCCTGCCCACACCCTTCTCGCTTTTCTCCTTATCTACACTCAGCTCTGCCCAGTGTCCTGGGCATAGCAGGGATGGCCCTGCCCCACTCATTCTTCCTCTGGACCCCAGAGGAAGAAGGGTGCAGAGTTTGCCCGCCAGATTCCTTGTGCCTGAAGGTTTCCAGGAGCAAAGGAATGAGTTCTGCAGGTAGGTGGGGAGGGGAGCATGGGCCTGGTTCCCCAAACCAGAGTTCTTTCAGAAAAGTGCCAGACCCTCTGCCAGGGGGTAGTGGGCCGCAGTTGCCCAAGGTTGGACAGCCACACTCTGGATCCCCATGGTCAGCTCTCGCCGCCAGCTGCAGCCTTTCTATGCCCCTTGATGGGCAACTCTGGCAGGAATGACCGGGTCTGAGCAGGTCTGCTCTCTTACCACCCCTGCCTCTGTGGCCAGGCTCTGCCCTGGATACTTTCCAGCCTTACTCTACCAGCGGTGGTCCCAGCTCCAAGGATCCCATGGACATTTCCAACTTAAATGAAGTGAGATCTACTGGCTCACTTCTGACCAATAGGACATGGCCAAAGTGATGACGTCACTGCCACACTTAGGGTACAAAAGGACTGCAGCTTCGCCTGCTTTCATTCACCACCTGGCCCTGAGCCCAGCCCTATCCACAGAGGATGGTTTGATTCGTCAGCCTGTCCAGGCCCATCTCTGTGTGTCCCTGCAGCGGACCCTGAGGGCAGTGGCACCATCTTGTCCACAACCCATGTTTAGCGGTCAAATAAAGGCACATGAGTCAGCACACGTTCAGTGCATCTGAGAGTCCATGTGGGCATAACTGGGCTGTCTGCACATCAGGAAGTATGTCCACTCTATCCAAGCACATTTGGGAAGTAGACAGGGAAGTGGTAGCCCCCAAAGGGTCTTGCTGCCTCTTAAGTCCCAGGGCCAAGATCCCAGGCAGTGCAGTCCATAGGCCTGCTGCTGTTTTGCTGGCTAAAGGTGCTGGCCCTGCTTGGACAGAGACCTCTAATGCCCTTGACCTCTGACTAGGGTGCAGGCCTGGGGACTTGGTGGTAAACCAGGACACAGGGATGAGGCTGAGGTAAGGGTGAGGGATTAGGGCCAGGGCATGGGCCTAGGCAGCCCCATGAAAGGATACCCAAGAGATTGCCAGCAAGCAGAAATTTATTCCCCAAGGATTCCTTACTTTTTTTTTTTAAGGGACCTGCTCAGAGCAAGTGTATAACGAGCAACTGTGGATAAAATGTTCTACTCACCACTCTGCTCCAAGGGCCTGCTCATGGGGTCCAGTTGGGCTCCCAGCAGTCCTGGAGAGACTTGGGAGGGGGACTCACCCACCTTGGAACATCCAGCACTCGGGTCTCCTGGGCAGACAGTGGGATCTTGACGAGTGGGCTGCTGGCAGGGAAGCCATGGCCAGTGCAGGGTGGTTTATGGCCACCTTGCCAAGTGCCCCCAGTGCCAGCAGCTGGCCTGGCCCCTGCACCTGTCTCTTTGTTTGCACAAATCCTGTCCTTAATAGAGTTAATCACGGAGCTTTGAAGACTGTGCCAGGGCCCTGCAAAGGCCTCCGCAGGCTACCGAACAAACAGGCCATTGTCTGTGGGCCTCGTGGCAGGCTGGCCTGTTAATGGTTAAACCCAGGACAGAGGGCAGTCTCTGTCTGAGGCCAGGGTGGGGTTGAGGCGGGGGCACAGCAGCACCCCCCACCGCCAGGAGGCTGCCCTCCTGCCCTGGGGCCCCCAATGGGCAGCAGAGAGAACTCCTCCATCCTACAAGTATCCTCCCAGCTCTGCAAGGCGCCTCCCCCTCTTCCTCGCAGGTGGACTGCTTGGCTGCAGGGCAGTGGCAGATACTCAGCTCCTGGAGACCTGACTTCATGCTATGTACCCCCAGCCCAGGGGACAGGAGTGGACTCATGGTCCAAACCTAGTGGCATCCCTGACTCACAACGTGGGTGAATATAAAATGGTGCAGCCTCTGTGGAAAGCACCTTGCTTTCACCACACAGCATTGCCACCCACCCAGTAGCTCTCCTGTGGGTAAAAACCTAAAAGATGACAGGGACAACAGATACTTGCACACCTACATCCAGAGCAGTATTAGCCATGAGAACTGAATAGTGAATGCCACCCACGTGTGGCAGGATAAACGTCCACACTGTGAAATATTACTCAGCCACCACAAAGAAGCAGCACCTGGGTTCTTCATCTGAGTGTGGAAAATGTCACACTCAGGTGAAGAACCCAGGCACCAAGGCCACAACTGCAGGATTTGGGGTGACACTTCCAGAACTGGCAAATCCAGAGGCAAGAAACTGATTGGTGGTTTCAGAGGGGAGCGGCTGCCGATGGTGATGGAGATTCTTTTGGGGATGACGGAGCCCTCTGAAAGGAGACGGAAGTGATGCGTGCACTGAATGCACTAAACTGAATTGTGTGCTTCCAATATTCATCTTATTTTACGTCGATTTCGCCACAATTTAAAATCATAGCCACAGAGACAGGCAGAGAGTGGGCTCTGCAGTGTGGGGAACCCAGAGGTGGGGGACGGTGGCACAGCCCTGTGCCGCTGACTGGCCGTGATGTTGACGATTTCCCTGTGGCTCTGTCTCCACAGGGAAACCACCTGCACTGCTGAACTCTGGGCTGCTGGAGAGAAGGACCAGCGGGAGGGTCCATTCCAAGGCAGGTAGTGACCACACCACAGTCCTGCCATTCGGTCACCCCTGTCCACCCAGGTTTTCCCACTATGTTCCCATAGCTTTCTACCTGCAAAGCCAGCTGCAGGGATGCAGGGGTGAACAGGCTGGCCAGCTCCCGCCAGCACAGTCCCCGGGCGCAGACAGGCACAAACTGGGCGGCTAAAGCTCATAGGCTGGAGACAAGAGCGAGGCGAGGAACAAGGGAGTGGTAGCAGATCCTGGAGCATGTTCCAGGGGCATCCCTGTCCCGATCTCCCCACTAAACCCCACTAGACCAACCTGCTGGCCTGGTAGGGTGCTAGAGTTGGGGCAGACTGCCTCCTGTGAAATGGGGAGGTTGGAACACAGGTGCTACCCAGGGCCCCCCACAGTCTTCCCACTGTGACCTCAGGCCACTCAGAATGAAGTTCTTTGTCTGAGGCCCCTTGGCCTCTTCCGCCCCAGGTCAGGGCCCCTGAGTCTTGCTTATTCTATTCTATGACAACTCTGTCATCACAGTCCTTATCCTCTGGTCCCAGCCCCATCCCCTGAGGTCCCACGTGGCTAGGCTGTCACCCAAGACTGTGGCTCCCACCAGGTCCCCAGGTCACATCCTGGTTCCTTCCAGCTAGTAGGTTCACTTCTCCCTGCAGGAACTGAATGGAGCCTTCTTGGAAGCTCCTGGCATCAACTGCCTCCTCCACTTCTCACCCCCAAACCCTTGGCTCCCTTCTTCTCTACCTGAGCCCCCCAGGTCCCCCAGCCATTGAGGCCATTGCTGGAGAGTGGCACACGCCAGGCTGACAGACCCATGGTGTGTCAGGGCTGGCAGCCACCAGGCCCCTCGCCAGCTCCCCCACCTCCTCTCCCATCTCCCTTCACTGGGACCCAGCCTGCCCAGCTCAGAGACCTCAGACCCCGGGACCCAGGCCACTTCGCCACTCCGTACCCTATGCAAGGGGACTGTCCTCCTCAGGCTGCAACCCAGGCCCCTAATCTGGCCCTGAGGTGCTTTTTGTTTGTTTGTTTTAACTAAAACCTTTACTTTTAGAGCACTTTCAAGTTTGTCCAGGTTTACAGAAGATTAAACAGGAAGTACATGCCTGTCCTCATCCCCACCCATTCCAGTAGGCTCCCTCTTTCTAATGTCTTGCAATGGACTGAGTTAGTGAACCAATTCGATGCACTTTTAAAAAAATTTTTTTATTATGATAAAGTACACATAATATACAGTCTCCCAGCTTTGCCACTTTAAGTGCATTTAGTACAGTCACGCTGTTGTGCAGCCATCATCACCGTCTACCTCCGGAACCTTCTCATCTCCCCAAACTGAAGCTCTGTCCCCATTAAACACTGACTCCCCCTCCCCTCCATGTCCCTGGTACTCCCATCCTAGAGGCCACATATGAGCAGAATCACTAAGGACTGGGCCCTTTAGGTGAGGGTTAGTTCACTGAGCATCAGGCGTCCATATCGCAGATGCATCAGGGTTTCTTTCCTTTTCAAGCCTGAATGATATTCTACTGCAGACACACTGCTTACCCACAAGGAAACTTTCTAAAGAACACTATTATTTACAGAGGTGCACATTTTAATTAGCGAGTACAATTATGTGTATTATGATGCACAGCATGTTGTTTTAAAGTGCACTGATACACTATATTAATTAAAATCAAGTTGACATTAGGGCCTTTTGTGGTGGTGCACTTTCTGTGGATTTGGACACACGCGTAACATCCTGTGTCTACTATTTCAGTGTCACACAGAACAGTGCCACTGCCCTAACACTGGTGCTCCACCTGCCCATCCCTCCCTCCCACAACTCCAGCAACTCATCAGGCTTTTCACTGTCCCCACACTCTTGCCTTTCCCAGAATGCCACATGCCTGGGACCACATGGTGTGCAGCCTTTTCTCACTGGTTCATTCCACTTAGCGATATGCAGTGAAGGACCCCAGGTTTCTCCTGGCTCCTCAACTTGTTTCTTCCCCAGGTTTGGACCTGCTCAGTTCTTTCCCACCATGGAGACCAAAGGCTGCCCCCATGACCTAAATGTCTTGAGAGTGAAGACTCGCTCACTCCTTTTCCAGTTACCCCGCTGGCCCTCACTGCTGACCACAGTCCAGCCCAGCCAACCGCCCACCCTCCAGCCTTCTTTCGCTAAGGGGCCTAGTCACTGGCTGTCCAGCCCTGGTGTCAGCTCCTCTCCTCCCTTGCCTGCCCCACCAGTTTACTGCCTTTCTACCTCTCCGAGCCTCTCAGAAGACATCCTCCACCCGCCATGTCCTCACAGGGCCCCGGGCCACATCTTCTCACCCTAGATCCGGCTACATCCAGGCTATGCATCCATCGCTCATCCTGCCACCCCTCTCTTGCCCCTGGACTCTGACCCCAGAAGCCAGCTTCCCCCAACTGCAGCCACTTTCAGACAAGACCACAGCGCAGTATGGGGCACTGCTGGGACAGTCAGCACCAGCTTGAGTGTCCCCCAGGGCGAGGAGAGGATCTTAGGTGCCATTCCCCTTCCTTTTCTCTTCTCCAAGCTGCCCCCAACCTGCCATTTACTGCTCATCTTCGAGATGTGCTCACTGTGCCAGGTAGACACGGGGCCATGGGCACACACAGCCACAAGCAGCCACACACAGGCACAAAGCCACACACAGGCACGCAAAACACACATGGTCAGGCACAGGCTTGCACAAGCACAGAGAGACACGTGCCCAGCCCTCTCGCAGCCACACGCATCTGCACCCACACCCACAGCCACGCCCGCAGTGACCCAGCAACGCCTGGCCACTCCTGCGACAGTTGCCCAGAGGCAGTGACAATCCCACAGATGCCTGGGCACACGTCTCCAGCCGTGTCCAGCCAGTCTGGCAGGTTCAGACAGACACCACCCCAGGCAGCGTGTGTGCCTGGAGTCGCTTGCCAGGAGGAGGCCAGGGACATGCAGAGGCACCCAACTGCACCCACCTGCTGTGGCCAGGAAACCCAGCGCCCTACCTCCCATACCCTGGAAGGGCTGTAGGGCTTCTGAGAGGCACTTCCTGGGGCTACCACTGCTTCCCCAGACAGGACCCACACCTGGCACTACATAGCTTCCTGTGAGCTGACTCTAGGGACATGGCCTTGGAAGTGTCATGGTCCCCCAGGAAGGGTGGTTGGTGAAAGAGTGGTCTCTGGAGCTACTTGCCCTGGGGAAGCTGTCAGTGCCCCAGTAGGTCCCTAAACCTTTTATGTACCTGTCCCTGTACCCTGAGCCCATCTGGTTCTTGTATCCTGAGTCCACTTGATCCCTGTATCCTCTGCCTACCTAGTACCTGTACCTCAAAGCCACCTAATCCCTTAATCCTCAGCCAGCCTACTTCCTATACCCTGAGCCCACCTGGTGCCCATTCCCTGGCCCTCCTGGTCTCCATCCCATCCTATACGTCCACTCCCAGTCACTGTGGTCAGCTGATGCTTGCTTGTAGCTGGCCCGCAGCTGTGTCTAGTTCTTAGGCAAACAGAAAACTGTGCTCCAGTGCAGGGACAGCCCTCAGCCAGAGAGGGACCACCCAGATATAAAGGCCACCCATTTGCTTCAAGGCTGGAGCCACTGCGGTACAATCTCTGCCCTGACCTTTCCTGGGCCCAGTTAAGGCACTGATACTGAAACCCCTTGATGCTTCTCTGATCTTGGGCTCCTGAGGGCACCCCCACCCATATAGCTCATGGCTAGGAATCCCCATCACCAGTTCTACTCTGGGGGACAAGCCTAAGACAGCTGGCACCAGAGATGACAGTGGGAAGCCAACTGACATTTAACAGTTTGTTGCCCAGCAGCCAGGACAAGCCCCTGGTGTTGGGGTTGGTGGGGAGATCCTAGTGGGGTACAGCCATGCAGTTGCTGCTCTGCCTTGGTTGGCCTGGGATGGGGTCTTGGTGTTGTATCTCCAGCACCTGAGAACAAAGGCAGGGAAACTATAACCAAAGTGCCATGGGGTGCGTAGCTCCCGCAGAGGGCTGCTGAGATTTCACAGGAGGAAAATACAGCACAGATCTAGAAGTGCACAGTTTACAAATTGTGCAGAGAAAGCCAAGGGACTCGGTGGCAGCCTCAGGGTGGAGGGTGAGTAGAGGTGCAGGCTGGAGACCATGTCTGAGGCAGGAGCCAAGATGCTGCAGAGGAGGCTGGACCCTGCCTGGGTCAGTACCCCAGGGAGAAGGGAGAAGCCCCAAGACCCTCTCACTGTGGGACTCTGAGCCCTAACTCCCTGGAGTCCCCAGAGCTACAGAAAAGACCTGGCCCGCTTTGGAGGGTCGGGTCACACCCCGTTCCCAGCCAGGCTGGAAACTCAGATGAAGCAAGTGCCCGAGGAGGCTGTGTCTGTCCTCTGCAGTGTGCAGTCACCTCCCTGCCTGGACCCCAGGCTCTGAAGGACCCACCTGGGCAGGGCTGAGTCTGCAGAGGGTGGCAAGGGACTATACAACAGAGCCACAGGGTGCTTGGTGTCCACCAGACAGCACCAGAGTGAAACTTAGAACAGAAGAGTCTCTGTGAGGCCATCCAATGCCTGGCCTAGGGCTTCAGGGTCAGTTCCAGTTTGCTGCTGGGCTGCAGGAAGATGGACAGCCCATGATAAATACAGAAGGGCCCAGACCGTGGCACAGCAGAGCACGGAACAAGAACAAAGGCTCAGAGAAGGGCCTTCTAGCAGGAGAGGAAACCCTTCAGCCACACTACCTTGGAGGACCTTGGAAATGCTTGGGCGTGCTCCTAGAGGAGTTGGTGAGGGCACCAAGATCCCCAAGATGCATGGTAGTCCCCATCCTCTGCAGTGAGGGACTGTGGAGACAGGTGGTACTGTTATTGAACTGGGTTCCCTGGCAGTGATGGAAAGAGAGAATTCAAGAAATATACAGGCAGGGGCAGCCACAGCTGCCTCAAGCAAAATGGGCACAACTGCCACAGTGAGAAGTATGACAGCTGCAATGTAGTCTATCAAACCCATTTGTTGAAATCCCAACCCCAGGACCTTAGAATGTGACTGGGTTCAAGGATAGAGCCTTTAAGGAGGTAATGAAGGTGAAATGAGGTCCTTGGTGGTAGGTCCCTATAAGAAGAGGAGGTGAAGACAGAGATACATGCAGGACAACCAGGCGAGGACGAGGGAGGAGATGCCATCCTCAAGCCAAGGATGGAGGAGCCAGCATCGCAACAGCTGGATCTCAGACTTCCTTCCAGGCTCCAGGTCTCAGGCCAGTGACCGGCTGCTGTTTAAACCACTCAGTCTGTGGTTCCTGGCTGTGGTGTCCAGAGTAATTCCCATGGACAGCACAGTGGAAAGGACCCAGGGATCTGTGAGAAGCATATTGCTCAAGGAGCTCCGGAGGGTCGGGGTGTCACCCAGCCTGGGGATCCCTCAGTAAACACATATAAGAGATACAGACAGGATGCCTGAGGCTGAGCCTGAGGTCATCCTCCGAATTGCAGCCATGTCTGTTTCAGATCCCCATGAGGCAGGACCCTGAGACACAATACCAAGTACTTGCAGGGACACACAGTGATGCATTGTAATACCAAGGGCACATAACATTTCATCCGTGGTCCTTTACTAGGGGACCTACAACCTCTGAGTCAGAGAAGCACAACTGGAGACAAAAGACACTTCAATCCTTTCAGGGTTGTTACATCGGGGCCTGCATTACACTGGTACTAGATAACACAAGTTGGCAATCCTGGGGCAGTTGCCAGTTTGCAGTAGAGGGCACAGTCCAAGAGAACCCTCAAATTAAGGGTAGGGAGCTAGGGGCCTGGAGACCCCCAACGTGGCTGGAGTTTGCATGATAGAGAAGAGAGAGTAGCAGATAACCCAGGAGGTCTGCAGAGG